>KK122574.1:649717-715837 GCA_000611955.2 Stegodyphus mimosarum | reverse complement strand
TTAAAAGGCATTTCCCACAGATGTTACTTCCGTTAGAAGACGCTCCCCTCTCTGCGTTAAAATTGACCGTTGAAGGAAAAAATAATTGCTTAATGATTTTAAGTACACACTTTCCAAATATATATATTCATTACGCTCTTCACAATTTCAAACTTAAAAAAACCAAATACAAATACAAATAAAATACTTAAATAATGGATTACTTAAATCATTAAAAACACTTAAATTAAAAACACAGAATTCGCGACACAACAGAATCATCGTCTACTCCAATTTAGTTCGAGCGCCACTATAGAGAAATTATGTATCTTTTTGAAAGCAGTAGATGTGATAAATGAGCTATGTCTTCGCCGAGACTCGAACCACCGTCCTCTCGAATACGTGCCGAGTGTGCTGACCTCTACACCACGAAGGTATGCGAAGAAGTCGGGAGAAATAACTTAAAATATAAATATGACAAAATTTTGCTGTAATATAATACTGTAACATGTAGAAGATGAATATTTTTTTTTTAATCTAGGATGGCAAAATTTAGTGTCTGATGCATTAAAATCTATAAACCATGTATTTTATATAAATATGCGACAAGATCTTTAACATTTATAAGAATAATAACACTAATATAGTCTACGCAACACTTTCTTTATTAATTTTCTATTATTTAAGTGTTTGCATACATGATATGAAGGCGCACAAAACTTTAGATTAGGTTACTTGAATATGGTAAAGCTGTCTGCCTAAAGAAAAGAATGTATTCGTGAGAAATTTTCTAAGGAAAATTTACTTATATTCGCTTTAAACATGAAGAAAGACATGAAAACCAAGCACACAGCCAGCCCGTTTGTCTGAGTCCAACTACGCAAGTCCAATTAAACAGTCTTAGCTATTCGACCATATGGGGATATATGAACGAAGACAGTAATAGCGATCCTGATATCACAGGAAAATTAGAGAAATTATTTCGTGGTAAGTAACATTTGAACAATACAAGATACCAGCAAGTGTAGTACCTTAATTGAACACCATTAGAACCAGAAAGAAACAAATTTACTTTGGACTTCATTATCAGCAATGCCTATTTTTATCAATTTAGTTAGTGTATGCTTAATATTTGATATCAAATTATTGCTTAATATTTCTGCTATTCTTACTTCGTGGTCGGGCGAATTATGAAATGGACTGTATACTCTAAACTAAACTATAATTCTTCATCATCTTTATTTTACTCATTTGTGGACGACCACACGCACACCGCTTCGGGAATGAAGAAAAAAAACAAAAGTCCTTTTGTAAATAGTAGCGATGGCAGCGCCATCTCACTTCAAAAGGATTTAAGACTTCGAACTCAATTTCTTTCGTTTCAGCATTAAAGTAAACCAGTCACGGATTTTAAAATTTGCCAAAAATTATTTATTTAATGCTACGGAATTCTATTTTTACTTTATAGCGTTTCGACAAAGTTGCAGCCTGCACGTATACAGAGTCTTTTACCTTCTGTTCTTCTTTTTGTCCATTTCTGACCTATTTTGATGGAGAACTGGAGGTAATTAGAGTTCCAACTGAATAATTGTTAGAACAAGCCAAATAAAAAATATTGCTATTTTTCAGACTCCCTTTCAGCAACTCAAGCCATTTCTGCACATAATAAGTAAAATAAGCGGAATAAAAGGTTAGTGAATCTTACAGAACTCTTTAACTCTTTATCTTCTAGCCTCAAAAGGGATCACTGTTGTCTTATAGTGGATCCCGCCTCACTTTGGAATACCTGGTAAGGAATGGGCTGATAAACCAGATAAAACAGGAGCTGAAAGTTCGCAATCACACAACAGTGGAGTCCCATTTAAATCAATGAAAATACTAGTAAAAACTACCCCGAGGAAAATTTTTATGTTAAATTCCTTGAAGAAATTAAGAATAAGAAGTGAACGGATTTGAGTTGTAATATCCCAGACTCTTCCAGTTTCATCGCAGTTGCGGCGTTTCATTTGGAGACTGGACATGATTGTCGCGCTAAACTTCTGCACCGCATTGGTATATAATCTTTTAATTGGTATATAACCGTAATACAATCTTTTGCATGCTTTGTACAACGAGCATTTTCAGATGCACAAATCATATCTTAAAATGTTCCTCATTGAAGGAAGAAAACCATTACATTCGATATTGGCGGGCTAGAGAGCTGTTACAGTTGACATACAGAGACCAAATTGTTTATTGAATGCTTAATGCAGTCATATGTTATTCCATTTCCCAATGTTATAGTATTTCTCAGTAGTGTGTAGTGTATGTAGTCTATGTACTGTATTTCTCAGTGTATTTCAGTGTCTCAGTCTCAGTGTCTGTCATATGTTTCCATTTCCATTTCCCATCACTGTTTTGTCATTATATGATTCTATTTTCGTATTTTTTTCATTCTCCAATATATTATGCATCTTTGATGCATGGTGCCCAATGATGTATAACCACATGCTTTGTAATAAAAAAATATACTGCTTATTAAAATTGAGATGACATTATTTTATTTCGTTTAAGTCCCTCCATTCATAAGTATTATATGAATAAATTATTTCCCTGTCACAAAAAAATGCAGTTTAATGCGACTTTTTGTTGTTAGTGAATCTTACAGAACCGAATGAAAGAGAATAATATATGAGAAAAGTCTTTGGTATTACAAAGATTATGCTTTAATATATCTATTTATCCAAATTTAATGCAATTTATCAGCTTTCACTTGCAAAAACTTTACACTACATTTTATCATCTTCTTTTTACTTGCAAACACAAACGTTTCTTATTTATTGTTTGCTAAGTAATGTTTTTTATGAAAAATAGACGCAAATAGATGTAGAACAATTTTGTTAGGATATTTTAAAATGACAAGCGTTTACTTGTAAGGTGCATACTAGTACGAGATTATTAGTACGGTGCATCCTTTTGACTAGAACAATCATAACTTACATTCTGCTGAACATAAAAGAAATTGCGTTGTTTTCTGCAAATACCTTTGTAATTTATGTGATAATTTTCACATACGGAAAATTAAGAATTTAAGAATCACAAAAGCTGGAACCCTCGTGAAAACAGTCAATTAGTTTAGTTACAAGTAATAATGCACTTAAACTTTTCGAATAGTAAAAAGAGCAAGCTAAATTCCTCGACACATTCATCGAATACAAATAAATAAAGAGATTAAAGTTTAATACGAGTATTATATGCCTTGGGAATATATTGCAACAAATTTCATTTGCCGGTGTTTCCATATTCATGCCAGAAAAGATATTTCTGCAATTTTTATTTTATCTAAAACACTAGCAGTATCCTGAAGCTTAAAGTACGTGTAGTAGGTTGGTTCTGGATGTCCTTTTCTTGTTAATAGTATTTAACACACACGGAAAATACAACAGGGAAAACGGAATTAGCTACCTTAGAGAGTTGAACTTTAATGACAAATTATGTCAAAAAAATTGAAATAGAAGTCAAGGCACATTTAGGATTATAAAGGAAAATGTTTCCGTGGTTATGCGATTTAATTTCCAGATCTCCAATTACTAGAAGTTAGTGCTTTAATTACACCACGAAGGCACGCTGTAAAGGAAGGAGAAACGTTTTTATAACACTATACGTCGTACTGAAAAGAGTAAATTAAAAATTATTCTTCCAGATAATAAAATGTTTTATTTGATATACATTTCAGATTACGAAAACTAGAGACACTTTAAATTAATTTTTCGCAATATTTCAAATGATAAGTTATCAAAGATCTTAATACTTTTAGATTACAGTTTTTTTAATGTAGCAAATATTTCTTTCGATCTTTTTCAACGACACTCGGAACTTAGAAAAAGGTGCTATCCCAAAGTGCAGTCTCCCTTCAATGATACGCTTTACTTAGCATTGTAATAATGCTTTGCAGTTATGTTTCAAAATACTTTTTATTTCATCTGTAATTAGATGCTTCTGGCTCAAAATTTAATCTCAAAATTGAATTTTGTTTACATGAATAGTTAAGCTGACAAAAATATTTTTGTATTAAAAATAATCTTTCCCGGAAATGGTTTCATGAAAGAGGGAACTAAAAATAAATTTTCAAAGAACGCTCATACTGTATACTGTATTAGATAATATTCTATTTTTTACTATATATTATTATGTATGGAAGAATAATTATTTGCTCAAAGTTATATAAAACTGTTACCAAGTTTCTTGTACATAAACAGTTTGAAATAAAAAAAATTAGTAATTCCAGTCTTAAATTCAGTCTTATTTTAACCGAAATTTCAGTCTGCTTTCACTTTATATGTTATAGTGTCTCCAAGAATCATTAAAATTCTTTCACTATTTTTAATGCAGATCTGGCATCTGTGTGTTGTCTTACCAGAATCTTACCAGATGTCGCGCAAGTGTGTATATTTAATTGTAAAATTTACATTTGCTGAAAATATTTCAAAAAACTGTATATAGCCAACGGTGATCATATGTTGCTTGCAACATTGTAGCAATAATTAGCGCAGAAACCATCTCCTAACCTAGGGAACGAAATATATAAGAAAGAAATTATGAAAATTGCATTTAGCTATAAAATAGGGAATTACTTTCAAGAAATCGTTTAAAAATTCTAATTTTTTCAAACGCATCGAATAATCTGCATGAAAAAGTTTATGAAATTATGTGGAATGTATCACTTCAACCATTATTTTCTGCATTTTTAATGCGCAATGAGCCTATGTATGGTAATCTTTATCGTTAACGTCAAATACATTTGAGAATAAATCATTAAATAATTGTTCCAAAATGTCTGTATTCAAAATAAAATTCTTGAAAATGAGATTATGTCAGACTCGCTCGATGGAAATACATTAATGACGCTAATAAGATCTCAGAAATCATTGAAAACGAACTGCTGCTTATAAAATAGAAAGAATTCAAACAGCCCATGGGAAGTTTCGGTCAAAAAACAAAAAGGGTTTCAGAAGAAATGTGTTCTTCCATTTTCTAACCATTCTGTATTCTAAGCTATTAGAAATTCTTACGAGAGTGTATTTTCTTAGAATGATCTGTAATTAAATTAACAATCCTTTTGATGAAGTTCTCCATATTTTTAATACATTTAATTGTAAAACATTTTATATTACTCTAGTGTTTTGAATACATTAAAATAAAATTACTTTATCGAAAATAGTAAGTGTTTAAAAATACAAATTACATTTTCAATACACTCTTAAACAAAAAAAAAATCAAAGCACTAAGATGGAGTTATCCGATGAAAAAAAATGGTGGATAGGAAGATTGTGTACAAAATAGAAAATGATTAAAATTTCAGAACAATTGAATGATTTATTTCAGAGTTACATAGTTACAAAGTAATGAGCTCGATAAGCTGTTGACCCACCTCTAGCCTGGATGCAAGCCGCCACGCGGCGTGGCATAGACTGATAAAGCTCCCAGGTGGTCTCCTGAGGTATTTCTTGCCAAATTTACTCTAATTGTAGGGCTAAGCCATCATCATTCCCTAGTAGATGCAGTCGCCTTCACATCATATTCCAGATATGCTCGATGGGAAAATGATCTAGCAATCTGGTTGACCAAGTAAATACTTGGCAAGCTGTAAGACAATTCATAGCAACATTTGCCGAAAGTGGTGAGGCATTATCTTGCTGAAAAATAAGGCCAGGGCACTGCAAAAGGAATGGTAGCAAAACAGGTCTCAGAATGTAAGTCTGCTTCTAATGACAACCAAATGGATTCGGCTATCAAGATAAATGGCACAACCAATAACTCTTTGTTGGGGGTCTGCGTGGTGTGCAATTTAGAAAGCAAGACCGGCATGCTGCTCTGGGCGTCTCCAGACAAGTCTTCGATGATCGTCAGGACATATTTGGAAGCGGGATTCTTCGCTAAAGACTACTCGTCCCCAGTCAGCATCACCGAAACCTGATTGGGCCAAGCCTCACTGTAATCTGATTCGACAGTGTGCAGGCATGACGGTCGGTACGAGCGTAGATTTCGGTCTATCAGCCGTCTGTCAATGGTTATGGTGAACACTCGTGTGCAAGTCGCCCGTCTGATGGTTGATAGCCATGAATCAGGTTCTATGACAACTTATCTGACAATCACTTTTGTTGGAGTTTTTTCTCTAATTTAAAGTTTTTAATGTCCAAAAAGACATGAAAGTCAAGAATATGAATAAACAACTTTAAATCATATCACTATAATAAATACTGCATGGGTGTAAAATTGTGTGACAGACAAGATAAAACAACATTTAGACTGTAAAACCTGTGTGTTCAAAAATAACAGTAAATAGTACCAGATAATTCTCCAACAGTAAAGTATTAACAATGCGTTGTGTTTAAATTTAATAATCAAGTTTTAATTAAATTTATTGGGTCCAGTGTTCTAAGCTATAAGTGAAAACATACAAGTTAAGTTAAATTAAATTTTCATTTATTAAAGGTAAACAGAACTGGTAACAATGTACATTAGGTGGTGGAGGTGTGGTTCAAAATGAGAACAAAATTTTTCATACCGTTACTCTACAAGAAGGGGATCCACAAAATCACAATTCCTTAACAGCGTACATTGAAGAAACAGTCTGCCATTTAACAGCGTACATTGGTGAAACATTCTGCCACTTAACAGCGTACATTGATGAAACGTTCAGCCATATTGAATCTAAAAAGGAAAGATAATGTAAGTTAATATGATGGGCAAGTAATGAAGTTATAGAGATTTCCGCCCCTACTATCTGGATATCGTCCTTACTGCGTCGCCAACCATCGGTGGTTTTCTCTCCGCAAATTCTTCAGCCATCTTTCCACTGTTACGTAGACCTAGTACTCGGGACGGAGCGACTGCTTTCTGGTCTGTCGACAACCTTCAGAAAAATTTTCCTTCTCCCGTCTGGCCAAACGTCTCCTCTCCGCATAGATCGCTGCACGCCCTTTTTCTTCTTCTCGCCAATGAATTGTTTGGCGATCCGAGACGGCCCTAAACCAGCCAAGTGCATGGCAACCCTAGGAGCGGAATCTACACTGAAAAGGCGAAGCAAAGGGTGTTGGTTAGACAGACGTTGGCGAATAATCGCCGACCCTCCAGGGTCATCAACCTGACAGCAGAAGCTAGCCTCGTCCAGGGTCCCATTTTAGCATGGAAAACGCCTTTAAGATTGCGAATCACCCCGACTCCTCAACCTTGGCGTGGCGTAGCTGCATACAAAACAAGCTGATTCAGCGGGGTGCAGATTTCTCACTTGACGAAAGATATTTTCCAGACCACTGTTTGGCAGAGCAAGCAAACGTCAAAACAAAGTCGTAAATCTTGATTTCCCAAATGCAACGTACAAGTTTTTTGAAAAGAATAAAAAAATTGTGTTTCAATACTAAATTAATAGAAGACCGAAGAAAATTTCTTCAATTGCAATATAAAAATCACATGGAAAAATTTTTATGTTTTCTACAACACCAAACACTCCCACCAGAGTCAGAAAATATGGATTCCAGCTTACTAGAAAAGGGGTACGTTAACAAAACTTAATTAAACTTTAACACCAACTTGTGTAAGGCAAAAAACTTTAAAAGTGTTTTTAAAAAATTGACCTTAATATACTTAACAAGTCATTAAGCGAACAAGTTAAGAATAAGTATTAACTAAACAAAAAAAATTAAATAGTTAACCAAACTACCTTAAGGAAAAAGAAAAAATAAAATTACTCAAGCAACTTAAATTCAGAGTTAACCAAAACAGTAAAAAATTTAAATGACAACAATTACTTTTCAACAAGGCAAAGAAATTTAAGATCAACTACAAAATAAAAACAAATTAATAACTTTTAACTGGAGATGAAAATGTTTTTTTCCCGTACAGTGTTGCCATTGTTCGCTTTGAAACTGTTAAGTTTCCTTAATCAAAAATTCTTTAGTGTCTGACAAAATATGAAATGGATGATAAAACAAATTCCAACTTCCAAATTTGGGCTTCCAGATGCCCGAATTCGGATGGAGACTTAGTTATTCAAATTTTGATGTCTCTATGTGGAGTTGTTATATGACAGTGCGAGAAACATACATGCATTTATGAAGATTCTTCTTAATTTCTTTAAATATAGTACAGGGTTGTAATATTTGGTGGCAACAGTTTGAAAAGTTAATCAAAGCTAAAAGTGAATTGATGCAAAATGCCAAAACGAAATTTATAGCCATTCTGGGCTAATGTCCTTTGGGCTAACAATTAGTTACTGGAGTTTCATTACACTGTTTCTTATGTGCGATACAATTTGCATTCTTTATTCGATAGACCACTCAATTTAATAATAATAATGATGTAGATTCAGGGAATTATGCAGAGACACTTGACGATGATAACTGACGATGGATTTTTGGGCACAGATGTTGAAGGTTGTATTTTACTTACAGAGGAATTTTGTAATTTGGTAGAAAACGATGTGGAACTTATTGCTAAACTTTACCCGCACTTGCAACAAAATTTATATAGTGATCACTGGTTATGTGCGAGAGCAATTCGAGCGTATACAAATGAAATTGTAAACAAAGTCAACATTGACATTTTGAAAGAGGTCCAGGGACAAATAAAAGAATATTTGTCAATAGATACAATCATGGATACAGAACAAAGCACTTCATATCCTGCTGGCTTTTTAAATTCACTAGTGCTCTCAGGTGTACCCTCACATAAACTCTAAGTGAAACTAAATGTATCGGTTATACTTATGCAAAATATAGATGCACCTCTACTGCGTAATGGAACGAGGCTTCGGATCACACAGTTAGGGCAAAATATAATCGGTGCCACTATTTTAACAGGTGTAGGAAAAGAGGAAAGTGCTATCATACCTCGAATACCAATAATCCCCGCTGACCTACCATTTCACTTTAAAAGACTGCAGTTTCCAATGAAACTTAGTTTTGCTGTTACTGACAACAAAGCTTAAGGGCAAACATTACAGGCAGCACAGGTGCATTTGGAGAAGTTATGCTTTTCCCATGGTCAACTATATATTGCCTGTTCGCTTGTAACCAAAGCCAGGAATTCATGTTTATTAGCGCCGAATCGAAAAACATATAAAATGGTATACAGAAGCATCCTAGAACAATACTCTTATTCCTGTTCTTCTGAAAAAAAAAACTATGTTTTTAATGTTTTGTTAATACTTTAAACTTTTTGAAATCTTGGTAAGGAAAACTATGTATTTTTGTACTGACATAGCTTAATTAATTAATGGCAATTCTGGTATTCAGATAAAAAAGTCGACTTTCAGATTTCTCTGTGAATACCTGAAAAGCTGCAATTAACAGATTTTAAAAGAACAATGATAAACGTGTCTGGCAAAACCATTTATTCCTGGTCTTTGTGAATCATACCATTAGTTCAGTTATTGTTACTTCAATATCTGGATTATCATTTGCCTTTTTCAAATTACTTTGGATTGAAAAAGGATCAATGCTGCTGATTTATTCACTGAAACACTTTCCTCGTTATAGAAATTCTCATTGAGTAAATTCTTAGATTTGAAATAATGAATAATACTTCATCTTTGCTGTTTGTGTTTCCTTAGTTGCTATGTACCAAGCAATATTCAACTTAATTTCGAATAAATAACTAAGATAAAAATTCCATCGGTTTTTGAAAAAATCAACATAACGTGGACTACATAACTCACAAACTTAGTCAACGAAGGTTTGATCGCTTAAACTTAATATTTATAACTAAGCATGGATATGTAGTTTTTTTCGTTCATTTGCATAACAAACACTATGTCCTTCACCAACAAAAGCTATATTCCTTCTAAATTTAAGAGCAAAAAAATTAAATAGGCAGGTAATCAAAAGTATCATTGGTCAGCTGCTTCTTTTCATGTTTATCAGCAATTCAATATTTAGTTCACCCGCACCTAATTATCTTCAGAAAATAGCTGATAAAGTGGAAAGTAATTTGATACGCGTGACTTATAAAATGATGCTCATATACACTTTGAGTTTAATAATTTAACTTTAATAACTTAGATTTAATCACAGTCTAAAAATATATAATAGGCTGGAGCAACGAAAAAAAAAACATATCTTCCGGGTCTTTGAACACAATTTTATGGTAACCTATCAGCCTTGTTTTATACCACAATGAAAACAGCTTACGATAGCCTGCGGAAGAGAGATTAATTTGTTGGAAATTGTGTTCGGACTTTTTTAACTCTCTTGCGAGGGAGAAAGAAAAGTTAATTTGATGTACTTCAGAAAGATTTATTCTTCAGTACTCTGCCTTTCTTGGGAAAGCTAAATGATGTTACTTGCTGACTTTTTAAAGAAGTTTCATCTTGATTCTAAAAGAAATTTTTACTTTGAGAAGGTATTTTTATTGCATTTCCTTGCAATATTCTTCACCATAAAGTCCTTTTTCTGAACAAATATCTAAAAATACACGCTTTTTATGCACCGTGATAACCTTTAAAACAGAAGCCGCTTTGTAGTATAATTATAATTTGAAACAAAGTTACAGAAGTTAATAAGTAAATATTAGGGTCCAAGGACAGGAAATTAATCCACTAAAACAGTATTTTCTACATAAGAGCATCCAAGAGAAGATTCACATATTTACAATACAAATGATGTATCCCTTTACGGCCCCTTTAAATGGGTCTGACTGCGTCTTTCCAACAACTTTCAAGATGATAACTTGCCGTTTAATAAAACTGATTAGGTCCAGCCATGAAAGGTAACCAACCTCGTTCAAAAGGCCGATTTCGACTGAAAACACCCACTTTTTTTATTTAATATTTTTTAAGACCACATTCTTAGCTATCACAAACAGCTTTTCTTTTCTTGATATGTTGGTTAGAAGTAGAGATATACCAGTTTTTCTGAGATATGACAAACCGGAAGTAACTCTCTACCACACCGGAAGTTAATGTTTAAAGGGCGAATTAAAGGTGCAATTTCCACTTTTTTCTATGTTATTTATAAAATAAATAATATTAAGCATTT
Organism: Stegodyphus mimosarum; assembly: GCA_000611955.2. Classification (NCBI taxonomy): domain Eukaryota; kingdom Metazoa; phylum Arthropoda; class Arachnida; order Araneae; family Eresidae; genus Stegodyphus; species Stegodyphus mimosarum. Next base: position 704,843 of record KK122574.1, on the reverse strand, counting down.
TGATATGTTTGGAGAATCTGGAAGTGTATTTTCCATTTTTCATTAGGCAATAACGTTTCAAACTTATTGTTTTGTTTACATTGAGCTTTCGATATTTCTGTTTTGTGTACAAATTTAATGCGCCAATTTATTAGCTAAAACACATTTGTTGGGTTAAAATGTTTAATTTTTGGTGCCAATATCAGTGTAATTCTATTTAATGATGGATTTTCTGGTCTTATTAAAATATTCGAATCACTTAAAATGGCTTCTGGATATTCTATAGTCCAAGGGTATGAGAATTTAGATGTAACAAGAAATTAACGATTCTGGAAAGCGTTCATCAAGCTTCGCCAAAATTCCTAGGAAAAAAAACTGAAAGCCCTTCGAAAACAAAAAATTTATTGTTTTGAAAAAAATAAAGGGCCGATATATAAGGCAGGAGCACTTTTAATGAATATTTATGTATATTGTCTTATAACAGTTGTAAGATCCCTTTGGCCCAACTTGTCAGTCACTGGGATAGTGAGTCACAAAAACGTGCGAAGGGGTTGAACCCTTTTATTGTACTTTTAAAATTACAACTGCGTCTCCTCGACGCTCACAAACTGCGCCAACTCGGCGGTTGAACTAAAAGCAAGGTAAAACTGAAAATAAGAAACTAGATGAACAAATGTCAAACACTACCGACGAGGCTCTGAGATCTTAACTAACCGCGTTTTTAATTATCGCTGATATTCAGCAAGATTACTGATTTAACAGTTGAAGGTCTAGCACTTCTGCAAAGTTAGGCACAAAGGCCGACACGCGCTGATCTAAATTCTACCGAGCAATCTCTCCAGCGTAGCTTCAAAGCAAGACCTTTTTCACGCTCGTTTCGTCTACTATTTAACTCAACTAGCTTCCGCTAAATTTGAATAAACTGCGCGTGCTACTGTAATTTACATACTCTGGCACGGGCATTTCTAGGGGAAAAATGAAGGCTAAAAAGGAAAGGACTATGAACTTAAAATAAATGTTAGTTAAAATAAATATAAACCCTACATTTGCCCTTGCCAGAATTTTGAACACTTGGAAGCAGGTCCTAGAAACGACCTGTTGAAAAGTTTCAACATTCTAACCTAAAACTCAAGAGCCCCGTTTACATAAAACAACTTTTGGCTATGAAATTTTACAATGTTTGGCGTCGCTAATACAATTTCTTCGTGCTGAATCCTCTCTGCTGTCGTTTATCATTCAGTCTTTTCTTCCTTCCAGGATCTGGAAGGAACAAGTATGAGTATACTGAAAATACACTATGATTTACACTTTAATACTCGGTAGCATTTTACTTTTCGATGATTTTCTTTTTCTTATTTAACTATTTATTTCACATTCATTCTTCATGCAAACTTTAATTTAAGTTGCTTTGCCCCGGTTCTCCACTTTATTTGTGGTGTCCAACGGAAGTATTTCATGTTTTTTGTATATCAACACTTCCCCTAACCACAATGATTTGTTAGAATTCGATCAACCAACTATGACACACCCTAGTCCGTCATACTAAATCTCGATGAGCTATATTTAATCTTCTTAAACTCAAGTGTTAGTGGAGAACCCTAAAAAAAGTCGCATTCATTCTAAATTCCCCCTCATTCAACTTTTCACATACAGGTTTTCGCTCCAACGCATGATTTTTATCTTCTAGTTAACATTTAGATTTTAACTGGTTTCTTTTGCCATTTACTTTTAGTATGTAAAATTTTATGCTTTTCCACTAAATTCTACTTTTACATAGCTTTAAAGTATTTACATATCTTTACAAAATTCTAATACATACGATTTTTACAATATACAATAATATGAACAAGAAAAAGATATTTTACTTCACGTTTCTTCGCCAAGCTGGCGGCCCTGAAACTAAATTTTCCATTAATACATAAAATACGAAAATATTTTATATCTGGCCAAATTTTGGCTTTAACATAACAAAACCAGTCTTTCGACCAACATAAACTGCTTGTTCTTAGACATTAAACTTAAAATAAAATCTTGCTTTGCTTTCGCTAAATACAGTAAACAAAACTGAGTCTCAACCGAGACAAATTGACTTCCTTCAACACCTAGAAACTTCGTATTTACACATAACAGTTCAGAACAAAAGAAAAATTTATAGAAGGTTTAACTTATCTTTGACTTTTCGATGCTTGGAACTCAGTCATCCTCTTTTCACAGAACTCTGTCCATGTCAGAGAATTCATAGCAGTCAGCCTGCGCCTTTGACTTCTTTGGCTCTCCTCCATAGGCTTTCTTTTCTGGCGTCTACGTGCTGGTCTTTTGGGGTGTTGGTATTCCGGTTCCTGCCTTTTCCTCTTAGCACCTGGATGGCTGTTTCTGGGGGCCTCCGGTTTGCGTTCTTGCTTGAATTTTTTCCGCTGGTTAAAATCTTTTTGCTCTCGTTGTCTCTTTTTTCGCAGGATCGGCGGCCTTGTTTCTCTTTGGATATCCGGAACTGGACGCGGCTGCGTTGACTCTGCTTTTCTGTTGTGGGATCTTGTTACTGGTTTTTTTCTCTTGTTATCTTGCAAGGATTTTTTACGGGACGTAGTTGTTCGCTTAACCTTTTTCTCTGCTGGAGTCTGGAGGTTTTCAGCCCTTCTTTTCGGGATCCTTGCATAACTTGTAGAAGGGCTTTGTTCTTCGGCGGTTCTCTGCTTTTTGGGTTCTTCGGCGGTTCTCGGCTTCTTGGGTTCTTCGGCGGTTCTCGGCTTCTTGGGTTCTTCGGCGGTTCTCTGCTTTTTGGGTGGCGGAGCAGACGGCCTTGCTTCTGGACCTTCCAATTGTTGAGAACTTGAATCCTGCAAGAAACTTTCGAGCACTTCAAAATCATTTTTCTCGTAAAACTTCTTCACCTGGTCGGGACTTGCTTTACAGGTTTCTCCTCTCTCGTTCTTAAGGTATAATATGGCTCCCTTGATTTCCTGAATAATATAGGGACCTTCAAATCTCGGAGCCAATTTTGCGGAAAAGTACTCTGGTGCATTTGATAAACAAAATTTTCTTTTTAAAACTTTGTCCCCCACTTTAAAATCTGCTTCACGGCGTTTTCGATTATAATAAATTTGCTGTCTGTTTCTTGCCATATCTGAATTTTTAACCGCCTCATGAATCAATTTCTGCACATCTTTTTGCCTAAATTCTTGTTCCCTTTGTTGAACAAAGAATAATTTATCTAGAGGTGTTATTAACTTACGCCCTAAAAATAATTCCGCTGGCGTTTTTCCAGTGGAGTCATGAATTGCTGTTCTTAAAGCATAAGCTAACTCATCTATGTAGCCATCCCAGCGCTTGTGATGTGTGCTAACATAACTTCGAATTATTTTTACAATATTTTTATTAACTCTTTCCGCGATGTTTGCCTGTGGTCTGTACGGAACCATCTTGATATGGCGTATGCCAAGTCCAGAGCAAATGTTCTCGAAAATTTGGCTAACGAATTGTTTGCCGTTATCGCTAATGACTTTTATCGGTGCACCGTATTTGAAAATGTACCTGTGTAAGAATGCATCTGCAACTGTTTTGGCTGATGCACGTTTAAGTGCAACAATTTCTGTCCACTTTGAAAAATGATCTACAATTACTAAAAGATAACGATTTTTATTTAACTCACTCTGGGGGAAAGGGCCAAGAAGATCTATGCCTAATATTTCATTCGGAAATGTAGCGCGAATGCTATTTAAGTACCCGGCCGGGCTATAATTAATATCATTAATTAACTGACATTGCTTGCAGGACCTGACATACGCAGTTACTATTTTGTATAATTGCGGGAAATATACCGCCTCGCGTACCCTTTTTATTGTTTTTCTGATCCCCAAATGACCCGATGTTGGCGCGTCGTGTAATTCCTTCAAAATGCTCAATCGAAGCGAGGCTGGGATGACTGGCCTATACTCGAAGTTTTCGTTTGTTGATTTAGTATAAAACAATAAATTATCTATTATCTCATAGTTCTGTGCTCTACTTCTTATTGCGGCCACATCTGGGTTTTCGAAATTATCAGGGTCTTTTAAATAAGCGTAAATATTTCCGAATTCAGGATCAGCTTTCAATTCAGCAATAATTGTCTCTCTAGAATCTATGATTTTAGAAGTTAACACAGTGCATTTGAGTTCATTTCCTTCATCGTCCAGTTTTATTCGGGATAGTGCGTCCGCGACATTATTTTCCTTTCCCGGTTTATACTTAATTATTAGGTTATATTCTTGAAGTTTTAGAGCCCATCTTATTAACCTGGGCGTTAGATTTTTTCCCGAGTAAAGTCTACCAACGGCCGCATGATCCGAAAAGACCGTTACTGGGGCTTTGCCAAAATGAACTCTAAACTTCTGTACAGCCATTAATACTGCTAATGTTTCTCGCTCCGTCGCTGTATAATTCCTTTGGGTAGCGTTTAATGTTTTACTAAAAAATGCTAAAGGATGCCCTTTCTGCATGAGCACTGCACCTATGGCATAGTCCGAAGCGTCGGCTGCAATTTCTAAATTTTCGTCACCTTCCGGGAATTTCAAAACAGGGGCATTGATGAGCGCTTCTTTTAACTTCTCAAAAGCTGTATTTGCCTCTGCTGTCCATGTAAACTTACTTTTCTTTCTTTTAAGTACTAACAACGGTTCTACAATATTAGCAAAATCCTTTATGAATGATCGATAATAAGAGCATAACCCGAGGAAAGAAGACAGTTTCTTTGCGGTTTTAGGAGGGGGGAAACTTTTGATAGCCTTTATCTTTGAATCTTGAGTTTCTATGCCCTTTTGCGAAATTTTATATCCTAAGTATTTAAGTTCTTTTGTCGCGAACTTGCATTTTGATGCGTTAATTGTTAAACCGGCCTCTTTTAATAACGAAAAAACTTCCTGCAAGTCCTTAATATGCTGCTCCAACGAACTACTTGTTATAATTATATCATCTAAATAAATTAAAGTCGATTTTCCTAGGACAGGTTTTAGAACAATGTCCATAGCTCTCTGAAATGTCGACGGGGCCCCACACAGCCCAAATGGCATGCGTAAAAATGCATAAGTTCCTGATTTTGTGATAAACGCGGTTTTATGTATATCTTCTGGTTTCATAGCTATCTGATAGTAGCCCGATGTTAAATCCAAAGTAGTCATATATCTCGTAGATTTAATCTTTCTAATTATTTCCTCAATCACCGGCAGAGGGTAAACCGGGAACTTTGTAATGCTATTTAATTTTCTATAATCAATAGCAAACCTCCAAGCTTTTTTATCAGAAGGCGGGAAATCATTCTTTTTCCTACATAGCACCACTGGACTCGCGTAATCACTGTTTATTGGCGAAATAATCTGATTTTGCAGCATTTCGTTTATATGCTCTTCAATAATGAGCTCTTTCTGTTTATCATACCTGTAGGGTTTGGCCTTACAAGGTTTATTGCATGTTAGTTGTATGTCATGGGTTACAATTTGACAATTACCCGGACGTTCTGAAAACAAATTTGAAAAAGTACTCACCACCTGTTGAATAGCTTGGCTTTCTTCAAGGGTCAAATGACTTAAATCCAATTCAGGTTCCTTTACCGGCTCCACCACCCGTCGTTGCATCTCCAGCGTAATTGCATTTTCCTGAAAATCCAATCTGGCTTTTGCGGACTTCAAGAAATCCATTCCCAAAATCACTGGGTTCTGTAAATTTTTCACCACGAAAAATAATATTCTAAGGTTTTCTTCTTTTATCTGCAGTTTTAATGATAATTTTCCGACACACTGACATGTTTTTCCTTGGGCGGCTATAATTTCTGTGTTTCTATTTTTAAATAAACGTAGTCTATGAAAGTTGTCATTGTAGAATTTGTAGCTGAGGAAGTTCCCTTGAGCTCCTGTATCCACGAGCGCTTCTACCGGGACTTCGCCGACCAGGACTTGGATGACTGGTAACTGGGAATTTTTTATCACAACCGTGTTTAGGTATCTTCTTGAGGGATTTTGCGAAATTTCAGGGGTCTGGACCCTCGCTTTTACAGGCCCCTCTAATCGTTTAAAGCTTTCTTCTGACCTTCAGTCTTCTGGGTACGCGGACGGTTTTTTTCGAATTTCTTCTTCGCGCTTTGACCTTCGTTCTTCGGTGACTTAGCTTGATAGCTCTTTCCTCCATAAGAGTATTTCGTCCTATCGGCCGCCAAGTTTGAGAACTGTCTTCTGGAACCTTGAGGATATGCTGCCATTCTAGATTTTTCCGCTATTCGTCGGTTTTGGAACTTGACCGCCAACTCGAAGAGTTCCTGCAAGGAGCTTGGATTTCGGATTTCCATAAAGTCTTGGACAGCAGGTAGTAATCTGGGTAAGATTATTTCAATTACCTCATTATCGGCTTTCTTTCCATACAGCATATTTACCAGCTTGATTTTTCGTAAAATGAACTCTGTTAACTCTTCGATGTTTCGCTGATAAAAACTGTAAAGTTCAGCTTCCAACTTTGCTCGGTCTTTCACTATGGGAAAGGCTTTTAACAACGATTCTTTAAAATTTTCAAATGTGTATTCTTGACCTCCAAATTCTCCTAATAAAAATTTTCCAATATTTTTCCACCATAGTGCGGCCTGTCCTTTTAATGCAGACGTGGCGATGGCAACTTTTTGCCTTTCGGGCACAGGATACAGCTGGAAATGGCTTTCCAGGCCTTCTAGAAATATTGCTACAGAATTTTTTCCGTCAAAATTGACGGTTGGCTTGATAGCTGCCCTCATAGTTTGGATTAAATATCCGAACCCTTCCAACTGGTTAGCCATAACTTGCTCTTGAAATTCTACAGGAGTTTCCACCAAATTATCGGCCATTCGAGTTCGTGAGATTGTCGGGCGCCAAATGTAAGATCTCTCTGGCCCAACTTGTCAGTCACTGGGATAGTGAGTCACAAAAACGTGCGAAGGGGTTGAAACCCTTTTATTGTACTTTTAAAATTACAACTGCGTCTCCTCGACGCTCACAAACTGCGCCAACTCGGCGGTTGAACTAAAAGCAAGGTAAAACTGAAAATAAGAAACTAGATGAACAAATGTCAAACACTACCGACGAGGCTCTGAGATCTTAACTAACCGCGTTTTTAATTATCGCTGATATTCAGCAAGATTACTGATTTAACAGTTGAAGGTCTAGCACTTCTGCAAAGTTAGGCACAAAGGCCGACACGCGCTGATCTAAATTCTACCGAGCAATCTCTCCAGCAAGACCTTTACACGCTCGTTTCGTCTACTATTTAACTGAACTAGCTTCCCCTAAATTTGAATAAACTGCGCGTGCTACTGTAATTTACATACTCTGGCACGGGCATTTCTAGGGGAAAAAAGAAGGCTAAAAAGGAAAGGACTATGAACTTAAAATAAATGTTAGTTAAAATAAATATAAACCCTACACAGTAATCTCAAAACGTTTTTGATTAATTCTTTTTTTTATGATTTATCATCTTGACAACCATGATAACGCCATAAGTTCATCATAGAATCATTTGAAACTTTCCACAGATGATTTATACATTATTATACATTATGTACACATAATGTATTTTATTATACATAATGTAGACAAGAAGTTAAAAAAGTAACCCCATAGAATTTAAATTACAGCATTTTTCGTTCAATAGCATACATATTTTAAAACTTTTTTTAGTGTTGACTGACACATTTGGCCATATATTGCTAGCGAATCAGTATTTTCAAATGATTGCAGTTGAATGTATGCTTCTAGGTAGTATATATAAACTTGTCAGTGATGTTTAGTGTTTTTATTAATTTTGACCTACAATTTTCAGTTTTTTGCATAAATTTCTCAAAATAATGATTTTTTATCACTTTTGCAGCAATTATATTTGAGTACAATTCATTAAAAAATCTCATAAATTCAAAACTATAATGAACATTTTAAAAAACGTCCTTCGAACGAGGTCGGTTACCTTGGAACTGAGTTGTAGACTTTCTACGTGCCTGCAGAATTATTAGACTTGGACATCATTGAAACATTTGTTATATATAGGAGAAATCAATAATTTAAGGGATTTGAGTATGCCTTGCATGGAAAACAAGTTAACATATCACTAATCATTATCCAGAATTAATGCATTAATATCATAGAAGATAAGCTGTTTCAAATGCTCGAGAGAGTTCTACAACACATTAAATGAAGAATTTCTACGATAATTATTCATGCTTTTAAGGAGACATGTGATACATAATTATACATAAAACCAGCATAATAGACCTTGTTCGGCATTTATTTTTGTTATTTGTCTGAACAAATAACTCAGAATAGATAAAAAGGTTATAAATGACTCCATTTTATAGTATGTTTAAATTCTAAAAAACATTTCCTTTCCGAAGATTATGCGAGACATAGGAATGCAAGAATCGCAGAAAGTAAGAAGTATCATTTGTTCGGAAGAAATTTCGCTTATTTTGTGTAAGATAGTCTCTTGCTCAATTTTGTGGTCTTCATGTAAATTAATGTTTTTATGCACCGCGTGGAACCGCTGTTAAAAACAAAGAAACTTATTCTAGAGAAATTGAGATTTTAGGATACTTCTGTCATTTACACTTGTCCATACTAGAGAAGTACAAGTAAAAATTGGGCGGATAATGACCATGTAGATTCCGCATTTCCTGGCTAGATTGAGGTTTAAGTATCTTGTCAAGATCAATTGTAATTTCGGAATAATAATTCAAGATACTTACGTGTCCCTTGATTTGACTTACGTGTGTAAGCCACGTAAGTGAAGGAGTCAGTTTCACGCCGAGATATTTTGCTGAGGTGATAATAGATATTTTCAACAAAGTTGCCTATCACTGTCTCAATTTAAACATTTTGTCATTTTATAATGAGAAGAATTTATGATTTACCATTTGACGTGAATTTGCCAGTTTTTGCACCATTTCCCTATCGCAGATTCCATTCTTTGCAGTCTTTGAATGCAAAACACTACTTTCAGAATTTAAATTTTGTTAACGGTCTTTCCATCTTAAATATTAAAACTTTGTGACAAATATGCACATTGTTACATTTTTTTCTTCATACGCAAGTTAAGGGTTTCATGGATTTGGAGTGAATAACGACGACACTTGATGAAGTATCAAAACAAAATTTATCAGCCAGTATTATTCAAAACGCTCCAAAATCACGTTTACAATCGTCGGGGAGCTACTATAAACAGGCTGAAAAAAATCAGCGACACAGCCTTCAGATTATAACGCTGAAAATAGCTTCGCGGCAAAGCACCAGAGTACTTCTCCCGATTCTACTTGGTCTTTCTAAGAAGTCTACGTACTCTCGAGTCTCTCCAAGCTACAACTCGCGATGCACTCGACAATACATTAGAGTACAGCTCCCGACTGTGTTCGGTCGTTCCCGGAGCTCAACACACTCTAAGATAAAACTCAACGATGCATTAACTCTTGGTACACTAAGAGATTCTCTCGATTCACTCGACGACCAACTCGGCACTAGACTACGAGGCACTAGCTCTCTGACTCTTAACTGACTCAATTAGGCATTGAGCACTGACTGACTAGACAAGACGCTAACTCTCCGTGCACCAGCAGAATTTATATAGCTTTTGGCTTGGGTTCGAGAACATTCTAGGCTAAACCAGTAACAATTCGTTCCAGAAGGTTCTCCATCCGTCGATAGCATATCGCCAAATTTGTTGACAAATGGACGATTTCTAGCCAAATGTGGCAACCTTGCCTTCCGTTGCCATTTTCTGACAACCCTAAACCTGCTTTGCGGGGAAGGTATCTTACCGCGCCTGGACATTTCGCAACAATATTTTTCGTAACCAGCAATGAAAAGGCTACTTAGTAAACCAAAAAATTTTATTTTCAAGTAATAACATTTTAGATATTTAGAATAATAAAATTTTAGAATTTTAAATAAAAACATTTTAGATACCCAAATATCCAGTTTTAAATAAGAAGCGTTGATAGAAAGTTAAAATAGGAACGGATTAGAAACGTTAAATAGAAAGTTAAAATAGGAACGGATTAGATTTTAATTTTTCACTTGTGCTAGAGAAAGAACCACGTTGTGTTAAAAAATGCTAAATATCTGTAAATCACCTCTTCCTTTAAATTTTGTAAGGAAAAATTTAAATTTTGATAAATGTAAGAGCCTTTTAAAATTTTATAATATACTTTTAAAATCCATAATAATTTTGATATACTTACACAATCAACGAACCTATTTTTATCAAAATTATCTTTATATTCCTTGCCCGAAATTCAGCGTACTTATTGCAAAAAACCGAAAAGATTAATACCTCGCTATAATAAGAGGTAATTTTTGCAATTTAAGTTACTTTTTATGGTATACTTCAGCGATATTTTAACCTTAGTAAGCGAATGCCGTTATATCTCCTTTGTGAAGAATATGTAGCCTCAAATCAAAATAATGTCTAATAATTACAGTATGGATAAAGCGACGATGATGTTTGAATCTAAAACTTGAATATTTTATATACCTTTGATAAATATGTTTTATCTCCTTACTTTAGCCTAGTCAGAGAATGTAGACTTCCATTTCATCAAAATAAGTATGATATACTTCCATAATTTTAAAACTGCGTAATCTCTGCCTTCACTACGCATTCACAAACTAAATTCATTTTAACCATGAAAATTATATCTGCAACATTAAAATTGCTTCCTTAGATTTGTTGGTTCTTCTACAGATAATATAAAATTTAATTGCAATGATTATATAAAACAGCTTATTAAAAATCATCTTAAGTGTACTTAAGTGGTCAATTCTATTTAAATAATCTATGCTTTATTTATAGATTAATCTGCATTGAGGGAATTATTTAAAAGTATACAAGAAAATGCATAAATTTTTTGTTTTTGTCCCAATGAGTTTAGAGGCTGGTGATAATTTTGCCTTAGTGATTTCAGTGCTCCTCAGTTATTTTCTGTCAAATAATTTAGAACTATGTAGAAAGGGATAAGGGTAGAATCTTTCATCAAAGGTCTGTTACATATCTCCTTATGAAGAATCACTAAATATGTTATTGCAGTGCCACATAATAATAAGCATATGATTATAAGCTTATTTGAAAATTATATAATCTTTTTTACTTAATGAGTCAAATTATACAGAACTACGTTGCATAAAAATGTCATGCTAATAATATAGTAGTTGAAAGCGAGATATTATAACTGAAGTGAAAATAAATGTCTAAGTACCTTACATATATGCTTATACACATATGCCTACATTTCCTTCGTTACTCATTCTGTTACACCGCAATTAATTAGATAATTAAATGCATGTTAAGTAAAGATGGCTCATTCATTACTTGAACTATTAATATTATGTTACTTACATAGAATGAGTTATTCTCTGAAGGGAAGAAAAAGAAAGGATTCTTTAAAATAAGCTAATAACCCTTCATCTAGTTCAGAATAGTGGATTAATGTAGAAGCTGATTATCCTAAATAAGAAATATATTGTTTTCACTTCCATATATTATATTATGAAAAGTATGACGCATTATGTATTAGTTTCGAAGTATTCTCTTCGTAAGAATAAAACAAGAACTATTTTAGCTTTAAGCAATACAATTTTTTCGGATTGGAATTTATAAAAAAATGCTTATTTTGGATAGAAAACTGCAATTACAATTTCAGGTTATTATGAATTAAACCAACACAAAAGTAATTTGTAGATTGACATCAACAACAATTTTCTTGATTGATTTTTTAAAACTGATTGCTCAAATGAAAAAAAATGTAATTCTAATGTAAAATAAAGTAAAAAGCGTTAAATATTTGATGTAGTGCTATTTAAAGTAAAGACGAAAATCGGTACACAAAATGATGTGCCTATTCTTGAAAAGGGATTTCTGGATAAAATATTAAAATAACACCTGTAAATACATCTTGAAATACTAAAATAATATCTATAAATTTGGAGTTATGCGGTTAAACAAAGATATAACATTTTGAAAACGAACACCATTTTTGATACAGGTATAGCGAAAGAAATATCTTTGGTATTTTTTAGATTGTAAATTAATACCATAAACACTTATTATTCAATATTACAAATGGGGCAATTTGGCTGATTACGCAGGCCTTTGCATATACTGTCTTGAATTAGGTTTTACACGTTTATGCACCTGCAATTCTTTTATATTACTCTTTGAACATTTTAAGCATGACTAAGAGTGCAAGTCGTGGTCTAGTTGATTTCTGATTGTGCCAGCCAGCTAGTAATAGACATATTTCACATGGCAACGGAACGTATGATTGTGATATGACAGTAAAAAAATTCAAACGATGGCAATATCGGCTCATATTTGCGTCCGTCAACTCATTTACAAAAATCAGATAGTATGCACTGAAAATCAATCCTTCTCTCATGTCATAGAACATAGACGATTCAGCCATACCAAGCTTAACAAGCTGTTTTTAATGAGCCTTCCAGGAGATCGTTCATGTTAAAAAAATCTCTTAACAACTTCATCTCTTGAGATAATGAACGGAGACAAAGATTTTCCTAGCGCATGTATTCGAAAAGTTGTGTACTATAAATCATTATATTGGAAGACATTTACCAACATTTTAAATAATTCTTCATTTAATTGGTTTCTACAGAAAGCTTCAGTATGTCTATTATATCGCAGCGAATATTTTTGGGAGAGAGAGTGAAAGGTTTCTGTATGATTATGCGTAATCACATGTGATGGATGGGGGTTCTGGTGACATCACAATAATAATAATTTGCATAGAGGCTTACCCTGGGCAGATCCTGCTCGATGTCTGGCTACGATGAGAAGAGACAGGAGCACACAAAAGAAGACCAAGAAAATCATGAAATTCACATTTGCTTTATTTATAGTTTATCACAAATTGAGCTCCATTTTACTTACTTGCTTGTATGAAGTGAAGGAGGTACTGTAATCGCTAAAATTTCGGGTATCATATTTTAACGAAAATATACATTTCGACGATGTTTTGTGGAACATATGTATCTACAGATATAATAAACGACTGTTTTTGCCAGAATGTAATGTAAAATTAATTTAAAATGGATTTAGAAGAAATATTTTTTCCTAACGTAAGTTTATATTTTGCAACTCAAAAACAAAAGCCGTTAAAATTTTGTATATGGGATTGTTATAACATGTAGGTTTGCATCTCCCTTTTTCGTTGCTATCGCCACACCAAACGTATGTAAATATGGATATATCCACACACACATATATATTCCTAATCCGTTACTCAGCTCAATGAGCTTAGTTTTTTTTTATTCTTATATGTTGCTAACTCACGGATTTTTGCTTTAAAAGTGACAGAAAAATGTTGTTCTTCTGTTCAGTTAAAATTTGCAAGACCTTTAGTTAATCCGCATGCAATAGTTGTAGAATTATTCATAATCTAATTGGCGAGTTAAGCCTAACGAGACCGCCTTTTGCTTACATTTGAAACTCTTAGTAGAACGGGGAATTAAACCATTTGGTGCACCAACGTCATTGTCTTTGAGCCCAGTGAAGTCAAAAGTTAAATTTCAAAGTCAACGTTTTGTGCACGGAAAATTCTGTCTTCCTGCCCTCTGCCTGAGTTGCTTGTTTTGGGCAGAAGCTCTAATTTCAGTCGCAAAAATTGTTTTTAACTATATCTGGTGTTTTAGGTTTTTTTTATATTTGACAATTTTAAATGTTCCGCAAATGGGATGACTGATGACTTAGTTTCTTCTCACAAGAGAATAGCAAATCATGGATAATCAACATTGCACTTTTAGCTCTACTATAAGTTCCGAATGTAGGTCCTGAAGCATCTACGGACTTCGTAATAGCAGTGAGCATAGCTCCGTTAATCACAGTCTCCAGCACAGTAAGGGCTGGGCAAAATCCCCCAATGAAGAGAAGTCAAGAAGGCAATCACAAATCAGGCATTCGAAGCCCCAACAAGCCACTCAAAAGAAAAAGAGTAGAATTGCCAGTAGTAAGAGCAATAATCGCTGCAACAGTATCTTTCGAGATTCATAAATTCTCTCTTTTACAAGGGTATTCCGGTAAGATGTTAATATTTATATTCTAAGAGGTTTTCATGTGGTGCAGTTAAACAAATATTTAAACATCTCAGTTAATGGAAATATTCCACAATGGAAAGAACAACAAACAGTAAAATTTCTCTTGCTTACCAGAAGAGATGAACTGAAATGAGCTCTTGTCTAATGACAATGCTTGCTTAGGTTACAAGAAAAAATTTCGCTAGTTTAAATTCTAGCTAAAAGGATTTAACTTTGCAGTGGTACTCGAATTTGCCTGCCCTGCAACCTGTTTTGTGATAGGTGTTACTCTTGCATTTCCCAGCTGCTAAGCATTGTTTTGTGTAAACTGTCTCGCTCTAACATTGTTGTTAGGACCCTGAGATATATTCACCGTACGATTCCTCGCTGTGTGGCCTAATTTATTACATTTATAACAACAAGAACCAACCTGTCTACTCTTAGATGTTGGGATAGGCATTAATGATTGTACTTGTGTTTGCAAGTTTCCTAACATGTTAGTTAAAGTAACTATTTTTTCCTGCTGTGCTTTGATTGCTGCTATGAGTTCATCTTTAGAACTACTAGCCTGAGCAGCCTTAACTGTGACACCAGGAGTGGAAACTGCATATAATTCTACAGTGTGAACATTATTAAGCTCATCTGCATGGGTTTTAAACCACACTTCTTCTTCTGCTATACCATGTTTCTTAGCTGCTAAGTATGTTTTGTGGTAAGAGCAGTCGCCTCAGATGTAAATGAAGACCCTCAAGAAAAACTGACAAGAGCAAATCAAGTCTCTGACAGTAGGATCTTCTATTTTATCCACAGGCGCACTTTTACATGAGAGTGTCTCTATTCTGGCAGCAAACTGCCTAATACTTTCTCTAGGCTTTTGAAAGACTTGAATTAATGCTCTAATGTAAGCATGTAAATTTTAGACAGTAGCAAATCTGTCGTTTAAAGCATCAACCACAGTCACCAAACTGGTCTCTTTCTTGAGACGAGGATTATTGCAAATAAATGCAGCAGCTTCACTGTCTAATTTCACACGAATAACAGTCAACTTATCTGAGTCAACCCAGCCTGCATGTGCTGCAATTAAAGTGACTCTGTCAATAAAATCACTAAGGTGTGTAGAGCCTTCTTCTCCAGTAAAAGTGGGAATAGACACAAGGTGTCAGCCCCAAAAAACTAAGATCCTACTTGAAGTAGGCTGAGGATTCTGATCCAGTGTTATACGGTTAACAACAGGCTTTCTAATTGCCGCTCTAGCATTAGTCATAGTTGTTCTTTTAACGGGCATAGTGAAAAATTTAAACTGACAACAGTGTAACAAAGTACAATGTAAGTAATATAGTGTAAAAGTTAACACTGGTAAATAGTACAGCAAAATATATGTAACCAAAGTAGTGTAATATTAATTAAACAAGGTTAACACTTTTAACAAACACTCATAAAAGCATTATATTAAGAAATATAAAATATTGCAACTATCAAAACAAAAATAAACAAATTCAAGCATTACGTAATTTTACTGCCACCATACTACTAGCAAAAGAAATTTTGGAATACACTGGACCAAAAACGTTTTTTAAAGTTAACACGGCACCATTCTATATTCTATTACATTTAAAAGTTAACATTACCATCTATAATTTCATAAGGGTGCCATGATAGTCTAAAACATTAACAATGCTAGAGTAAATAAATCAATACTTAATATGCACTGAATGAGGTGATAGGAGTGACATGCATATTATTTCAAAATATATGTGTACCAAAACAAGTATAGTTAACAAATCAAAATAAAGTGCATTCTAATATTTCACTGAACAATATTGAAAGAGTAAAATCAATAATAAAGCATAGGTGTAACATAACAATTTATGAAATTAGTTAAAACCGAATGCGTTGTGAAATTTTCGGAAATTACCCAATCTAAAGTTGAATTGGTCCAGTGTTCTAACTTTAAAAGTAAAACAAACAAATTTAAGAAAATTAAATCTCAACATTTATTTTCAATTGAAACATACAAATTTCTGCAACATTTGTTAGTTACATTTTTAAGGTCGCGTGACAGATGAGTCAAAAGGTGGAACAGAAGAAACTCGTACGAAATTTAACATACATTTCCTATATTATTCATTTAAAGGAAGGGAAACCCGCAAAATTACACTTGATAAAATGCTGCGCCATAGACGGTTACAACCAGGTGCAAAAGCCAGTTATTTATAAAAGAAAAAAGAAATGCATTTAGCTGACTTTCAAAGGGAATGAAATCTGAGACCTAGGGCTTCCACCCTTTTATTCATTCGGCTTGTTCCTCCATTCGGTTCCAACCTGGAGCTGTCTCCTCTTCGAAAATCTGGAAGCCATTTCATTCAGTCAGGAAAACACTCGATGTCACTTGAAGCTTCTATTGTAGATTCACCTCAGCTGCGTCTCGTCTACCAGCGATTCTCTCTCGAGCCAGGCTGCAGGAGCTTTATTATCTTCTCACCAGTCCCACGGCTTTGGCAGTACTTGATGTTCAAAAGTCGCTATTTGTTAGGCAACTCCAGAGAGGAGTATCCAGGCACTAGGTGGAGAAAGTCTTGACGGAAACCAACGGTTGGCGGACATCTCGAAATTTGAAGATTCACCCCTCAAAACAAGAGGTCTCTACCACTTATCGCTAAAATGAAGTAAACACATTTCTTAACTGGCCTCGCACAGGGTGTCACCCTTACATGGGTGGAAGCCTAACGGACTCGAAAATCGCCATTGAGACTAATCCCTGAGTAGAACAAATGCGTACAAAAGAACCTTTTGAAAGAGGGTGCAAAAGTGAAAGTTGAAAAGAAATTCCCTGACAACGTTCTGCCTCAGATAAGCATTTTGATAAACGAAAACTATTTTCTCTGCAAATTGTCAAAAACAAATCCATTAGTTAGTTTTCATCACAATGTAATAATTTAGAAAAATGAATTGCAAAATCGGGCACTTGATTACTCAATTAAATTAAATACAGAAAAAATGTTTCTACAGTTGAAATATGATAATTACACAGCTAAAATTATGTTTCTTCAACACCATAGTCGACTTTATCACCAGGGTCAGAAAATATGGATTCAAAATCTTTACCAGAAAGAGGGGTATGGTAACAAAACTTATTAATCTTTACACAGCAAACTAGTGTAACAAACAGAGAGTTCTAAAATTTAAAGTGAAATGACTTTAAGGGTCAAACTAAACATTAATTAAGCAAAAAGTACAAAAAACAGGTTAAGTATTGAGTTCAAAAACAAAATTAATTGGTTAACCAAACTACACTTAAAAGGATGAAAAGAAAAAAAAATAACACAAGCAATTTCAAAGTTAACCAAAACTGCCTTTTAAATAAATTAACTATCAACCATTACTTTTCAACAGAGCAATTTAAAATCAAACTGACAAAATGAAAGTAATAACTTCAATTACTGATAACTGAATGAAGATAAGTATTACAATTAAGATTTGCAATTAAGATAAGTATTACATAACAGAATTAAAACTTAACTAATGCTTAACTAAAGATATAGCCGAAGCTATCAGGATTCTAAGTAGTTGGCCCCTAAATTTTAATTAAGTAGGCGAAGCTATCAACGGCCTGAAGTACGGCCCAGCGAAGCTTAGAGAGAGACGTAGTCGAAAGGGAAACGCGTGCTAGTCCGAAACTCTGGCTCTCTAACTCAGTCAGTGAAGCATCGACTTAAATACTACTCATTTGCATTAAACCCGTTTCTGAAAATACATTCTGGTACGAAATTGTAAGCTGAAGCTAGAAGAGGAAAGGTGCATAAACTTAAAATAACTGTTACAAAATTAGGATAAACCTTACAGGATAGCTTAATCTTTGGCGCATTTATAATTACGCGAAATAAGGTCATAGTATATTTGGAAATTTTTAATTATGTGGAATAAAATCAAAAAATATATTTAAATATTTAGAGATAAAATGTTCGCTCTGAATTTTTCGGCAATAATATAAATTCTTCAAAAATAACATAACAGGTGAAAATGATACTTTTCGTAGCAAACTGTCTGAAAAAGTATAAGTTTTTGTGTAATGTTTTGTGAGTTATCCTCTCCTTCCACAGTTTTACGCCTTCCTCTATTTTCATTTCTTTCCTCTGGAAGAAATTTCTATCGTTCCTCTTCACTGTTACAAGAAAAATGGTGACTTCATCTCGTAAAAGTGCACGTGCGAAGTATTATTAATGGGAGGTATTTTGTTGGTCTGCGAAACGACAGACGATTTATTCCGACTTTCAAGGAAGCTTTCCGTTATCGCTCTTCTACTCCAATACTCTGGTTATTAAAAGGAATCCAAAATCACAGGGAAAAAGTAGCAAACGTACAAAAAATTTCCAAGCGTTTTAAAATCTGAGAATGACTAACTTACACACATATAGGAAGAATAATATATACTGAAAGAACTATTCTGCTGAATACTGAAAGAATGAACGTATAGATACACGCGGTTAAGGAACATATGAAACAAACAACTTCTTTCTTTAAAAATTCAAATGTGTGTTGCTGTTAATTTATTTATACTAGTGACTCTTAATTTCTATTTCTGGAAAGCATTTTGGATCTTGTAAAATAGTATGTTTTTCTACATAAGGTTAGAGTCTATCTGATTAACATGTAATGTAAACAAAATAATGGCTTATGCTGCACTAAACGGTCAGTTTCAAGGTTATTTGGGCCCACCAACGCTCGAGCGCTAAAATCGCTAAACACTGGTAGTTCCATCTGGGGTTCGAATTCTGTCGAACAGGCTGGTTGCATTGTCGTTTTAGTGGTTTTCCTCATACGTTATGTATATACAAGCCAGTTCCCCCTAAAACGTTCTCCACGAAGGCACCCCTATCCTTAGGCTGATATCCTTAATATGCTTTGCGGTAAACAAATAAACCAAACCAAACTATCAAGGGTATTTATAGTTCAAATAATGTTCATATGAAATAGTCAATAATCGAAACACTTTTTATCAAAAATGGTATAAAACAAAGATTTAAAATTTATAAGATAATACCTTTACATATTTCGAAAAGTTTCTATTGGAAAATAAAATTTTAACCAACATTGAGAAATTTTGCTGAATGTGTAAGGTTTTAAGGAAATCAGTTTCTCCAAATTAGGATAACTTGAGGAGCAATCGTAACTAAATTTTAAAGAAAACGATAATGTAAAAACTAACCATTTGCTAGATCTCATTTATCTTGTTCTAGTGTAATATTTATTCTGTATAAAGCAGAAAATTAATGTTTTCTTGTCTCTAGCAATGTGAGTTAAACTAGCAGCATAAGACATTTTTAAGTTGCCAGTGAATTAAAATTTATTGCCGAAGAATTTACAGCATATTTTTTATCTCTAAATACTTAAACATATATCTTGCTTTCATTGTAATCCATACAATTAAAATTACCTAAATTTAATATGATGACATCATTTTATGTAATTATAGATGCGCCAAAGATTAAACCATCTTAGAATTAAGGAATTTATTTAGTTCAATGAACATCGTAAATACAGGGTGATCCGAAAGCCTCTTACATATAAAAATTGGAAAATTCCAGTGGGAGGCAGGTTACTTCAATGGATAACACCCTGTATTTTTACAAGTAATGTGCCACTGAGAAATTCTAGCTGTACGTTGTTCTGCTAGCTTTAAAAATAATTTATTTGATGCTAGATGGGTTATTCTCCAAGAAGACGACATTTTATGACTTAGCCTTACTTCTCAATAATACGGCAAATTAGCTACAGCATCTAAAAAGATAGCATTTAAAAAAACCTTCCCAAATGTTCGTCAACAGAACAAAACAATGGTTTTCCTTTTAATAAGTTGATTTCGTTAACGTAGAGAAGCTTACCATAAAAAGTAATGAGGCTGTATGTTGGGACAAAATCTTCAATAGTTTAAGAACATGATCTTTAATAATTTAATAACTAAGAATATGAATTTAAGGAAGAAAAATACAGTTTTTTAACTACATAATCTTTCGGGCGGTATGTCATAGTCTCGTTATTATTTCATTTTTCCTATTTTTAGAACCAATTTCCTCTTATAACAGCTCAATAGTCATGAGACAGGTACTTTAGCATGCAAGCTGTTTTAGTACGTTCGACTTATTTATACCCTTTACTCACAGTTACCGGATTACAGTTAAGTTACTCCCAGTGCGTCTCATCTGCGCATGAAATCATTGATGGTTTTGAAGTGTCTAATTCCAAACAATATTTAAGCGAATATTAGACGACTTAAATACTCAACTCCCGCCATTTTTATGTTCCACGGTTATATGAAAGTGTGGTGGATAAACATACTTCTCCTTAACGTCTACGTAACAATCGTTTAGAGCATGAAGAACATATGCTCTCCAGAGAACACTTCTGCTGTTTGTTACCTCTGATAGTTTAATTATTAGCAATCTTCTTCTTACAAAATATCCAACCATTTTTCTCAGAAAGCGTAAACTATTAGACTTCCTTTGTTCAGATGTTTACGTTCTCAGAACGTGGCAGTACAGTGCTTGTCTTGAGATGTTCATCTTTCGCTTAAACTCGATATATATAGAATAAATGTATTTCATAAGAAAAATGTTTAGCTAATTTCCAGCACATTTAGAATATGACTTGGAATTTAACTAAACTGATATCTGTACTAGTTGTAGATATATTTTGGTAAAAACTAATTCAAAATTGCTGACATCGAAAATTCTTCTTCTATAGTAATAACAATTGTAAAACAGTAACACATGTCTCCTGTAATATCCATTAAATCAGTTGACGTTTACATATAATTTTTATACAAGTTATTTGACTGAAAAGGTAATTTGAGTAAACGTTTTTGTCAGTTCATAATGTTTACGTGTAGAACCAAAATGGAGATTTACAAATGTTTATTTCGGATTTAGAAATGGGTTAAGACGTTAGGTTCTGAATTACAGCGTTTATGGTTAAAAATTCGTGAGTAAATTTTAAAGAATAAGAAAGGAAAATTAATTAATAACTGCTTATTATAATGATTGTTATAAACATCAAATAAGATTACATTCGTTTCAGCATTACTATTGTTCACATTTTGTGGTAAATATAATAATTCTAATCAACTTTTTACTTTTTTCCGCGAATTAAAGAAAGTATTGTAATCGCTTCAACGAAAATATCCATTTTGACCGCTGTGGAAAGATATTTTTGCGTCTGAGCGGCCAGAATAAAGGTCTGTATATCCCAAATCGGATTGAAAAATGGATTAAAATGGATTAAGAAGAGATGTTTTTAGGAGTGTACATACAGACGTTGTATGGATCTTGCATAACTCAAAAATGAGTAGCCTTAAAACATTGAAATATTGTATATAGGACTGCTATAACATTTAGTTGTGCACCTCCCTTTTTGGTTGCTATCGGCCACATCAAAAAGTGTATATATATAGCCATTCTGTTACTTAGCTCGGTGAGTTTTGATTCTTATACGTTGGTAAAATGCGCCTTTTTTGTTTGAAAATTATTGAAGTATACTGTTCTTGTGTTCCGGTTAGAGATTTTTATTTTATATGCCATTAATAATCTGCATGCAGTAGTTATAGAATTGTCAACAATATAAAAGCTGATGAAATTCCACAAAGCCTAACGAAGCAACCATTTGTTTACATTTGAAATTTGGCAGAATAGGGAATTAAGCCTGTTTCTGCACCTTCAGTGAGTTTTTGCCAAGCGGGACCAAAAGTAAACTTCCAGTTTTGTGCACCGAAAGATCTGCCTTCTTGCCTGCTGGCTGATATCTTTGTTTTGGACAAGAAGTTCTAATTTTAAAAAATATTTTTAACTGTATTTAGTACTTTATGTTTTTCCATATTTTTCAATTTTCTAAAGATGTTTTGAGTTTTGATATTTTTTTGCTTTGTCGCGAAGTGCGAACTGAATTAATTAAATCAGAAATGTATCTCTAATAAAATTCCAGGAAATAAGTTTAAATGAAATGCAGCAAAATATGTGTATAATTTAATAGGCCGTCCAAGGAAGTCATCTGGTGTCCACATCGAATTCTTATCAGGTGGGAAGTAGCTAGCCAGAAGTTCGGTCTGTTGTTTAATAAAGTTTCTCTGCATATTAAATGGAAAATATTTTGTTTATTGTCTTGTTTCTGCTTATCTCATTTTATCATAATTTTCTAGATTTTTAGGTCAAGTTATAAATTAAATCCTTAAATCTGTAATAAAAATAGCGACACCTTTATATAATGCATATAATGAAACATTTTCTGCCTAAAAACTACCTTTCACATTTCTTTAGAGGAATTGCATTATCGATGAAGTGCTGAGGATTTCCGTTCTAGCAATATTTTCAGAGTTTTCTACTAAATCCTTTTTTCTTACCTAAAAAGAAGTAATAAAATGACAAGCTCCTTTACTTTCTTTGTCCTGCTTTTATGGTTATTGCGCTCAGTTTAATTTTAGATAAAGGGACCTTTAATACTGAAATTTAGTTTTCCCTTTTTATTTCTTTTTTAATATGAGCAGCCAAGTTAATATCAGTTTCTGTCATTAACTTGAAGAGAAAATTTGGTTTACTTTTTTTCGGCCTTTTCCCCTTACGCTAAAAATAATTAATTCACCTTTACGTACTTTACTTTAAAATTTGGAGAAAGTATCTTAAAAATGCTTTTCAAATTCCATTTAAGTTGTATATTTACTTCGATAACCATCCAGATACATGCATGGTAAGACCAAACTTTAGAGTCATTATTAATAACCTTTTTTAAGCTTTTGCTAACACAGCAAAAGCTTAAAAAAGCTTATTAACAATGATGACATTACTCCGGACAAATTTTAAGGGGTAGTACAGTACATTGAATAATATGGGGAAACTGATGTGTTAAGACAAACTTCCTAAGAAATGAGGCATGAAAGAAAGCGTTAGTTTTTTCTTGTCCCTTACAGTAATGTTTATACTAATTGCTCAAAATTGCATCCTTCAACAAAACTCCATGATACACAACGTAGGTGGAGTGTCTAGCGTTTAGATTCAAAACAATTATTTCTCGGATGCGTGCAATCACAATGGATATTGACAGACGAGATCTTCAACATAATAGACTAACGATCACAATCAGATGTCTGCATAAGAAATAATCGAAAGTGGACAAATAGGGTGTCGATGTGGCCAAAGGATTGACGCAACATGGCCAATTCATCGAATCTCAAAAGTGGCATTCAGGTAATTGCTTGTTTTTCCGCTGAAATAGGCTGGCGCGCCATCATACTCAAAATCACATTTGATTATGAACAATCGTCAGAACATCCTGAAACAAACCTGATAGAACTTCGACCAGAGAAATATAATAACACGTTGATATGAAATATGAGTTGATCAAGAAGTCGTTCACAGTACCCGCCCACCCATTTGCAATGTACCGTTCTTGGAATGCATGCTTAGCATGTTAATTTGAAGTTGCCCTTAATAATGCAACTGTTAGAAATACCGAACGAGTCTTCAAGTCTAATATTTCAAACAAAAATAAGATAATAGCAATGAGGAATATAAAAGTTACTCGTAAGTATTTAGAAAAGAAGTTTGAAATAGAAATAAATGATGTCTTTTGAAGATAATCTTTAATTAAATTGCTAATTTTATAAATTTAATAAATGTTATCTTCTTTTAAAATACGTAACAGTAAAGAGTATAATGTTGTTACTGTAAATGATATTAGTAGTATTATGTATAGCATATTTATCGTAATTATTATATGTTAACACTATAATAATTATGATAAATATGATAACAGTAACTGAACCGTCTCCATGCAGGTAATATGCATATTAGCCGGTGTGGCCGCTCGCTCTGAGCAATATTTATTTTATTACAACAAAATTTTGTTGATAACCGGTAGACTAAATTTTAAATTATGCATCTGAGCAATGTAAGTTTAGTTAATATAATTTAGTGTTTCAGGTCGAGGCCACTGCTATTTACTTTGCTTTAAAGTAGATAAATAGATTCCTAGAAGTCCTTATTACAATCAATATATATATATATATACTAACAGTCTATGAACTTTACAGGCACTCTCCTGGAATTACGAGACAAATGAATCGATATTAGATGTAAAACAACTTTATTTTGAACTCCTGGGGCAGCCTGTAATTAATTTGCACTGGAAAAGCATGTGCGGGTTTTACTGAAAATGAGAAGGTGGACGAACTGGCTAAAGAGGCTAGTACACAAAATTGTACTGAAATCATTGAGCTGCAGGGGTCGAAGAGGAAGGTGTAACCGTTATGAAGAAGTATATCTACAATTTATGGAAAGAAAAATGAGAAATGTCTGATAAAAATAAAAACTACATAAGACTGTTAACAATAAAAGACGAAAAACATACAGTGACCTAACGATAATAATAGATTTAAATCAAATTTTAGCCGATCATAGCCATTTTCTTGCGTACTTTGAAAGATTTAATCCACAAAACTCCGATCCCTGTGGAAGCTATAACGAAATTAGGAACACTAAAGATTTCGTGGAGACTAGCGCCCTTTTTAAGGACAGAATTTATATAAATGAAGTTTTTCACGTGAAATGGATTTTATCAAATTTGGCTGTGGCGAGATTATGAATTATACTAATAATAATCGATCAGCTGTGGGACTTCTTCTATAGTGTATGTACTCTATTGGCGCCTAAAACTGGGATAGCCTAATTAAGCCATAGAGTCTTTTGCGATCAGATGCGTGAGCAAACAAACTAATTAATTTAGTAATTTGTAATAACCACATACTACCATTTATTGGTATCGATTTTGATAATGATTATTTTTATATCAGGCTTACATATCGGTTTATTGTTGCAATTTAAGTTGTTCAGAATTCACAGAATTCATAAACATACAAGGTGTTTAATTAAATCTACATGGAAACATTATTTAATAAGTTAAGTAAATAAAAGTTAAGTTCGTTGCAATCGATTAAACATAATAGATGGGTAAATGTAGCCTATGCTCTCGCAAACTTTGGAGTAACATTATAATGTATGGCAAAATAAAACGAAATCGAAACAGAATTACTAAAATAGATCAAATTTATTATAAGGTATGAAAAATATATAAACTTTAAATGTCAAATATTGTTAAATCTGCATTGAATGTATTGGAAATTAAAGAATTTTTGCTTACTTAATAATTTCTAAACAACGAAAAAATATCGTATTTATATATTTTACATTGATAAAACTATATTTCATTATTTACTTACATTATCTGATCACAGAATCCTTTTTTCCCTAATTAGCACATAAGTAGTATTTAAATATGCACCTTTTTCTATGTATTTAGGAATTTCTCATAGACGCGTAGTAAAACATCAGCAACGTAAAACTATATTTAGAGGTTAAAGTATGCAGTTTATCTATTTACAATACTGAGGTTTGCTCAAACACAGTGAAACATAGCTTCTTTCCCCTTCTTTTCGTATTTGAATTCTCTTGCATTGTTTCCATATTCTTTACAGTTATTTTATTAGCATAATTTTTATTCAAACTTATAAAAAATAATATCATTTTAGCAAAAATCAGTATTGCAATTCAGTTTGTTACCTTAACTCTTACAACATGCTTAATAATTTAAGATATATTTTATATTTAATAATATAAAATTAGTATGATTTAT
Organism: Stegodyphus mimosarum; assembly: GCA_000611955.2. Lineage (NCBI taxonomy): Eukaryota > Metazoa > Arthropoda > Arachnida > Araneae > Eresidae > Stegodyphus > Stegodyphus mimosarum. The sequence continues at coordinate 679,134 of KK122574.1, read as the reverse complement.
ATGTACCATATCAAATATAAAATGTGTTTTATATTATAATCATTTTTTCGTAATGAGCATTTGGGTAGGATATACAATGCGCTATACTTGGCGTTTGTTCTGTTGATGGGCCAAATGCTTTGGCAAAAGTTATGTTTTGTATATAAGATAAAATTCCCAACATTAATTACTTAATGAAGATTACTGTGTGTGCACAATAAGCAAGTGAATTTTAACTAAAATCAAAATCTGTTGCGTTGCGTATGCAATAACCGAAATATTAAAAAAACTGGAATTATCTTTCCGATGACTTATCACTCGATAATATTAAAATAATTTTACTTACTTGTATATTGCTAGTCGATTTTCACTTATGATCACAGAATAAATAAAATTGCACAATTGCTCATCTTATTTATTAGTAGCTACTAACTCATTTCACTCAATTCGTAACTGCAAATAAGATCTGCGCAATTACACAAAAGTTGCCGTTAATACTTTGACCTTTCTTCACGATTCGAGCTCAGCGCCATTGCTAATCGAAAGAAGTGCAGCACCAATAAATCTTATTTCATTTTCATAATGAATTACTGCGACACAATGTAGACATGGAAAAATGACAACGAAGCACTCGTTCTTTAAACAACTTGATTATTTTCTACAAGCACGAAAAATTTACTGGACATTATACCTGAAGAATTCCACACAACAGCAAATGTTGACAGACAGACAATGCCAGTCGAAAACGTCTTTTGAAACATATTGTCTTCTCATAAATAAAGCAGTTATCTTAAAGTGTAGTTAATAACTAAATATTCTGCAGTTTTTTTTTATTTTTACACACTACTGCATCGCAAGCTAGAGGATAAATATGCAGAAAAATTGGACTTTGAAGACTTTCGAGGGCGTCTTCAGTGCTCACAAAGTGAGAAGAAGTGGAGGCGGGAACGGGTTGTAGGTAAAATGCCGCCCGGAAAAGAAAGGAACGGAAAGAAGGGCACCAGCAAATTAGGAAACCTGAAATAAGTCAACCTTCTTTTGCAATGGCAAAAACAAGGGATGTTTAGAAGTATCGCCAAGCTAGGAGAGAAAAGTTTTATCATAGCAACCATAACTTCGGACTAGGAGAAAGTTCTGATGATGATTGTATGAAGACAAGCGAGCTGCTGGCCTGTCCAATGGTAAAAATAGAGGGTTGACTAGCAGGTCGCATATAAGCATTCTGTACCGCGACACGCACATGGGGAAAAATTCCTCCTCGTGATTGGATTTGGCTTCCGATGACATCATTTCTTTTATGCTTAGGAACGCCTTGGCTTTGCTTGAGCTGTAGGCTACACCTCCATACCGTTTGTTTGCATTTTAATAACAGTACCGAAAAGATTATTATTTGCGTTGTATTTTTGTTGCTATGAGATAACTTTTCTTACAGCACTGTAGTGCAGTGAATTTAATATAAAAAAATGTAACGATTTTTTCCTAGAGAGAAAAAGTATTAGTTCTTCATGTGCTAGCTCCGTAAATATGTATTAATTGCAGAGACTTTTATAAATGTATTCTTAATTTAAAATCCTTCATATTAAAGGTGGGATTATTAATTCATCATTTCAGGCTTATTATATACCATTCTCTGCAGATGCAATGAGCAATCTCTGCAGAAGCATGAGGCAAGTCAGTTTTCGGAAACAGCAAAAACAACGTTGGGAGCTAACATAGCACACAGTAAATTCACAATATTTATAATCAGTCTGAAAAAGTAAAATTTATTTTTGAAGTTAGACTAACATATATTTGGAACATAGAAATGAAGATACATATTTTAAATTGAATAATATTACTTTATGAACATTGCCCATTTTTTAATGTATAACATCTTTTGTTACCTTTCATAAAAATAGAGTTTCCCAGAGAAGAAAGTTTCCTTTCTTATACACGTGCATTAAATTCATCGACAATACTGAATGCATTTTTTTCTTCCATTTAAGGCAACAGAACATTAGAAATGTGAAAGACATGGACATTAGCATGCAAATAACATAACATTTGCTACCGAAATATTTTTTGCAATATGAAAGAAACAGAATGCAACAAAATAGCAATAATAATAATATACTTACTAAAACATAATGCCTTTACACTTGGATCGTGTTTTGGTTTTTGCACTAAATTCATGAACTCAGCTATTTACATAATCTAAGTGCTTAAGATTGCTTCTGATATTAGCAGAATCTTTGAAAGATTTTATAATTTTATTATTCCATGAAACAGGAAGCCATGTGCAGAATGCTGCAGCTAAATTTTTCGTTTAAAAAAAACAAACGATAATTTTTATTCTTCTGTGTAACTCATGCGAGTCATTCATCGAAAAAAAAAGTAAGAATCCCTCCTAAACGTTGTTACGCTAAGAGAAAATGATGTCATCGGAAAGTATGTCCAATCACAATTACGGATTTTCGCTTTGCGCGTTGCGCGGTACAGAATGTTTATGTGCTAGCGAGTTATTTCCATCAGTAATCGCTCCCCTCGCACCCCATGTTGTTATAGCCTTAAGCTGTAGTTCAGTGAAACATTGCCAAAGAATATGTAGACGTTCTTTTACATGTCCCATAACTGAAAAAAGAATTTATCAGAGCGCTAAAAGCAGTATTATAACAAACCGTTGCAGATCAATTTGGTCAAGGTTTGGGATAAGAATATTACTAAATTTTTAGCTAGTTAAGTATCGCATTTTTTTTTCCTGATTTGATTTTAATGGAAAGTAACGTATTCGCACATGAAACAATTGTTTAATTTTGCATTTAAGTCTGAATAGGAAAACAAGAAAATCACAATTATTAAAAATTAAAGGTTTATTTCAAAATTCTATTAAAATTTTAAAATCTAATTAAAATGGATCCTATAGCCACGTAATTTGGATTTAAACATTTAATATACAATGAACCCTCTTGCACAAAAGTGACCAGTATTTCAAAGAGTAGAAATAAAAACTTGTACCGAGCATTGTCTCTCTAAGACGGTCACTTCCTCCGAAGACCAAAATAATTAAAAACGTAGATGATCGTCTTAGAGAGGATTTAATATATTTTACAATCCACCAGTGCGGGATCCATCCAGATTCGAACCACTGAATATTTGTGTGTGTATTTCATTACTTAAAAAGTGATATTGATTAGCCATGATGACAGCGCAGACCAAAGAATTTGCCTTTAGCATCAGTTTCCCTAAATTTTTTTAAGCGAAATTTGTAGCTTTTCTTCGAAGGAATTCATGCTTAAATTCTCAGGCTTTATTTTCTCGGAAATTGACGAAAGTCATCTCATCGCCTATTTGATAACTGGTTTGTGTAACCTAATTTTTTTAACTCTTATCATTCGATCATCATGTAGTTAGTAATTGAAATTGTTATGATTGTTAAGGGAAACTACTTTTGGTAGAATATTAAAAAAAGGTGCAATATCGTATGAAAATTAATGAATAATTGGAATTAGTGAAATATTAATGAATTTTAAACATATTTAATTTTACAACTGACAGAGAAAGCACTAAGCAAAATACGTATTAATTTGAATTTGCAAAGATAACCCTTGTGCAAATAACTTGGGACATAAAAATTCGGTCGTTGACTGTTTTATGGCATGGAATGGCAGTCAGGGCCGACGTTAGACTTTTTGCTGCACGGTGTATACTTTACAACTTCAAAATTCTGCCGCCCTGTTCCTTCCAAAGTTCCAAAAATCTTGCCTCCCGGTGCGACTGCACCGATTGCACACACTCTGGCGCCGGCTAGGATGATATTGGGAATGACAAGGAAACGGTAATATTATCTAACTTATCCTTTCCTTATAAATATGTTGTTTATTAAAACTTACAAGTGCTTTAGTTAATAACAACCTTAAAAACTGGTTGTTAGTAGCTTTAGTTTTAACTCCGTACATTACTACAATTAAAAAAGCCAAAAGATAGGCGGAAGTTTCCTCATCAGACCTTTCTGAGACCTTTTCAAATGGTGTTGAAATTCTGCATGATGCTTGTTTTAGAACTGCTAAGAATCTGGTAACAAAATTTGAAATACAAAAGTTGTACTACAATTTTAAGTCTAATAAGTAATTAATTCGAAATTGAAAGTTCTTGAAACATAGAACTTGAGCTCCTAACAATAGAAATAGGATTTTGCATTCATTTTTTTTAATTATACGATTGTTGTTTCATTCATAACAATGATATAAATAGTTTATTTAAAATTACAACTACAATTGCTGCATTCGAATTCATATTTCTCACTAATTATTTCAAAGATGATATATGGTATTTCTACGCCTTCTTCGCCTGCCTTCGTGGTGTAGTGGTCAGCACGCTCGGCGCATATTCGAGAGGTCCGTGGTTCGAGTCCCGGCCAGGGCATTGCTAATTTTTTATGACTTCTGCTTTCAAATAAATCCTAATGACTCTACAATGAAAAATGAGACGCGTAACATTTATATATAGTTTTTAATTCCAAACTCATAATAAAGTTTTCTCATAAACAGAAAAGCCGCATTTGACTGTTTTCAACAGTTTTCACCTCTTCGTCAGGAAACATTTCTGTTACGATTCTGATTAAGAATTTCAGAAAAGCAGAATATAACCTGCTTCTATCGCCGTAAATGGAGAAGGAAAAAATATAATTTATAACTGGAAATACTTAATGAAATTTGCTAAAACAAATGCTTTCACATTAATTTGGAATTTTATTTAGCTCGAATTTATTCAATATTTCGAGTTCTGGATGATCAGACTAAAGATATCATTCTAAAGCTACAAAATGACATCTGTTGCAAAATGTTATTAAGAGGCTCAGATTCGTTTTTAATGAATCATTTTACCACATCATTGCAAAAAAAAACTGTTATACTAGTACGTTTGTTAGAAAACTGTGAGAGAATTGTTTGCCTTAGGGAAGGTTTGCATTATGGAGGACTTTCTGAGAGAAGCTGGCTTGTATTCAGATTACACATAAGGCAAAACCATGGAATTATCTATACAATGAGTTAATTCGCAGAAAGGGATTCAGACTGAACTAAGAGAGCCTAGCTCTCGATCACTGGTGGCATACTTTTACAATTGGTAAATAAAAGAAAAAGGTTACATCTTGTGGACATGTAATAGTGTCCTGAAATTTTTCAAATCTTTCTTTCGTAATAACGATAATGACGAACACAATCGGTAATGTGTAGGATCAAAACAAGAGCTCAATAACGGTTTCGATTTGCATCGGTCTCGATGCTATGCAGATATCCTCGAAATTGCTAATTTTATCAAACTCTTATTTTCTTAGTTATACACGGTTAGCTATTATGAAAATGTCGATTACGTATCCGCAGGCTGTATGTAATGTCGATTGTATATTTGTGAAGACTCTGTGCAAGTAAAAAATGTGTAGTAAACCTTTTATTCATTATTATATCATTACTAAAATTTCTTTTTTATCGTGTCGCTTATATGCTACCGATCGTATGCCAATGTCGATTTCACATGTGTCGACGTTATGCCTTGTCGATCATATGCAGTTTCGATGGGAAATGTCGATCCCATAAATAAAAGCCTTAATGGGGGATAAAATTTTATTCATGAAGTAATACAACCGTTTTTTCAAGGGGATAATTAGATACTGTAATCCAAAGTTACAGATATAAGTACACAGTTTATGTGCATTTTAAGTGTAAAAAATAAATACCAGAATTCCTTTATAAAGTACTCCTTAAAAAAATTCTTTCCAAAGTAGAAAGCCTCTAAGCCTTAATTAATTAATCTTCAATTCCTTTCGGAGGTAGAAACCCACTTCAGTTTTGTTAATATTGCAGTTTATATTTGGACAAAAGAGACTTGAAGCTTTCATATTTTATATTACGCCCAAAAGGCAGTTTTTTTTAATGTTGTGTTACCTGTATTTATTAAATATTATGTTCTTCGCAATTAACCATAAAATTCAGTTCAACAGCAATATTACAAAATATTTACAAAGAGTATGCTCTTTGTATGCCTATCATTAGAATTTTCGATACAGTCTCGTGAGCTAGAGATAAAAATGTTGATTTGTTTTATTTTAGTGTTGCCACTGCAGGCTTTGAAATCGTTGAGTTTATTAATCAAAAATTCGTTAAAGTTTTACAAAGCTAATAAAACAAATTCCTGCTTCGAAGTGCCCGTGTTCGGTTGAAGACTACGTTATTGAAAATTTCATAGCTCTAGGTACCGCTATTTTTTGACAATGCGAGAAACTTTCATGGAGATTTCTCATTATTAAGTTTCTTTAAAGAAAATACATGGAAAAAATATTTGGTGGCAACAGTTCGAAAACTGAATCGACCCAGAAAGAAAACGCCATTTTGAGACTAATAGTCTTTTTGGTCTAACGTCCCTTTGTGCTTAAAAAGAATCAAAAAAATAAATGTTAAATTAGTAAGTTAAAAATTCGGAAATAGCATAATTTAACCGATAAGAAAGTCAGAACTCCTTACTACCTCGCCCGCAAAATGTAATTTTGAATGCGATGAAAATTTTGCTTCTTTATTAAATTATTCTTATAACAGAGCTTGCATGAATAGACTATATTCTACAACAGGAAATTTTTCTATACCAATAAAATGCTGTAGTTATGAACAGAAAATACAATAAACCCTTTCTAAGATGACTCATACAGGTTCCTAAGATTTTGGTCTTTTACGAATTAGAGAAATAGCTCTCAGTCCCGATGTCCAAGTTCTCAGAAATACTGATTATCTTAGGAAGATAGTCTCCAGTAAAAAAGTCACTGTTCACATTCTGATGCGCAAAACACTATAAAGGAAAATACATTAAGCCGATTCGATTGCGTGCATGCCAATATCTATATCTAGGAAAAATCATAATATAAAATAAATATAGGGTAATATATATGCTACCGTTAAAGCGTATACTTCAGTTATTTCATCGAATAAGTAGGTATTTCATGAAAAGGAAAACTAGCCAAGTCGGTTTAGCTGATTATTCTAAAAATGACTTGTTATTCTAAACTAACTAATGATAAACCGTTAAGTGAAAAAAATGGACATTAAAACAAATCTGTCGTTGTATAATTTAATTTGATAATGAATCGTTAATGTTTCGAAAGTTATATTTCATATGAAAGAGAGACTAACTTATAAATAATAAAGAAAAGCAGAATATGTAATATAACATTATTACTAGATTAGTTAAACTGTAATAAAAAATAACTGACTATACTGCGCCAATAGTTCTATTTAATTTTTTACAACTTATAAAATTATTAGACTACTTAGTCCTGCAGGCAGGAAAGCAACTTTCGCGTGCCGTCTTTGCTAGCAATTCGTGATTTATTAACACTTTAACGAAGGGTCTTTATTAATATTTTAACGATAAGGTAATCACTGTTCTATAAAATAACTAGTTAAATCGTAGAATCCATTAATTTTATGTACTTTTACCAATTAAGTAATTAATGAAATTAGTTATTTTATGAAATAACGGATTCCATATTGGCAGCATATGTAAAGGAATGAATAGTTCTGCTGGATGTAAACAAACAAACTGTTAGTTTTCAGTTAGGGATGGATGAAATTATTTATTTCCACGGCCGGCAATCATTAATACAGCAGAGGCGAAAAATTTGCTCCCCACCAATTCTTTCCCTCCGGGTGATCGACGCTCAACGTAAATCGGTTTCCTCAAACGGGTGAAACAAACGCGGGGGAGCATATACGATTTTCCCAGGGACAGCTCAGACCTTACCCTTAATACCTCCCTCAAGAGAGATCTCTATGACCCTGCTGCTTAAATTAGAATTTGGCTGGTTTTCCCAACTCCAATTGGCGACATTATTTGGCGAGATTTTAGAGTTTCTTTTCTTCCGTTCCTTATTTTCCGGTGCCCTTCTTTCTGTTTCCCTTTTTTCCGTCACCGCGGGAATGAGACGAGAAGCTTCGTCCCTTGCAGCACGCCGTGGAATAGCCGTGAAAAATCTGTTCGGTTAGAATTTACTCATATGCACTCGCATTGAACAATGAAGATTATTTTAACGAAGTTGCAGTGTATAAGCTTTCTTTTACAGCATTGTGTTTAATACGGCTTGTTTGAAAGACAAATCTGCTCATTTAATAGTATCTGTGCCTACACTATTTTTAGGTGCTTTCATTTGATCAATTTTCGTGTAGAACATAAATGCACAAGTTTCTCACATTTACTTTTATTTTTTAAATTAATGTTTAAATATGATACTTATGTGTTTAAGTATGTGCTTAAGTTAAAAAACAAAGAGAAATTATTAAATTATGTGTTTTGCTTTAAACTCCTGACATAAAACTTCTGTAATCATGAATACTAATCATTTCCTTGTTTCTTAATCATAAAAGACGAGATATACAACATTTTAAACGAACAAAATCGTTGACTTCAAATGACAGTTTGAAATATTTTACATACTCAGTCGCCTCAAATAGTTCCAAACTCAGTTTTTTTAAACCTGAATGCACTCTCCTATGAATTACACCTTTTAAACTTTTAATGCTCAAAGTTATATAAACCTTGTATAGCAGATATAATTATATCGTTGACATTTTTTACATCCATCCCTTGATTTAATGCGATAGTCAGGATAAAAAGATTAATTCGGTTAATAACAGACTGTTTTAACAACATTTTATTGTTCTCTTCAACAGAATAACAATCATTGCTACCAACTATGTCATCTCAAGAAAGTTGGGTATAAAAATCTTCTTTCATGAGGAAACAAAACCATTTCTTAACCATTGTTTCTGCTTTTCTGAAATTAACCGTCCGCATGAAAAATATCATAGCACTTTTTTAAATGAGATTCGCCCCCCTCGAAAAAAAAAACGGAAAATTTTAAAGACAGCTTAATATTATTTTCTATGTGTTTACATACGGCAAGTTCATTATATCTGCCATTCAGTAAGTTATTCAACCTGAATATAACTCAGAAAGTTTTACTTTCTCATTTTAATAGGGTAATAAAGAGGAGGATAAAAAAGTAACTTTTATCTCCCATTTGCATAAACTTCAGTTTAATTACTGAGGCTGAAATAATACATATTATTTTCTGCTTCAGTATTCTGCTGTCTTAAAATAATGAAAATCCTTCTCTTTGTTTATGAAAAAATTGCATCGTATTAAATACTAATTTAAAGTCTCTGCAGAGGTATAAATTAATAATGAGAATCTAAAACAATATAAATTTTCAGTCACAAAGGCTAGAAGTTAAACCTAATGAAATACATTTCCAGGCGAATTGCAATAAAACACAGTGTACTATCGTCAGTTTGAATTTATAGGTGTCAGTAGACTAGAGGAATTATCATTAATGGCTATTATTATTAAGTTTATAACTGAAAGTTTCTTTTTTATTATTAATATTTTTTATTAAATGGCTGGATACCTAATAGAATTATTAAAAATATTCCGAAATATCAACTTTAAAAGACTTAAAATAAAGACCTGAAATTAAAAAAAAAATGTCTAAAGGTTTCAGATTTTAATGGCTAAGCAGCTTTGTTAAGGTTGACCAAAAGTGTTTGTTTATGCAAGAGGTAGCCAACTTTTTTAGGACGAATGCCACTATCTAAAAAAAATAAGTTATGCGTGCCACTTCCAACCGTTCCAACTTACTAAAAAGTATAAAAAGGTGAAAAAAAAATTATCTGTAGGTTGACTACGGGAATTTTACAGAAATAGCTCATTTTTTACGTAAGTTTGAGTGTCAGACATTTAAAAAATAATATCATAAATAAAAAGAGTACAAATTATGGTTTTGTTGTTAATAAACATTTTTAAAAGTTCAGTCAGTTAGGTACTGTATAAAATAAAAATAAATAATTTGAAACATTTAATTGTCAGTACTTAATTAATAAAGTTTTTTAATATGTAGTTTTTTATCAAGTTATCTATATTAGGATTAGCTCTTGAAGATGCTAAGAAAATTAGGCGTTTTAGATGCATATCAGTTAATCTCGAACGATATTTTGATTTTGTTATGTTCATAATAGCAAACATCTGTTCGCAAACATGTCTTGATCCAAGCCTACAACAATATATAAATCCCAACTGTGTAAATTTCGAAAATTTCATGTTGGTACAAATTTCCAAAACTCATTATAATTTGGATAACTTGCAGCTGAAATAAATTCCTTATATTTGCTTTTAGGTACAGTATGCTGCTATAGGTCAATAATTTCGATTTGGATTTCACTTGGGTCATAGTTCACGTTTTGCAGAGAAACTGGAGTATTATCTTTATTCAATGTATTTATGTGTGTATCTGTCGATGGGGTTGATACAGACGATACTAATATTTATTCAATAAGTCTTAACGTCCCCCGTTAAAACTCCGCCGTACTACACCACACGTGCCGCAGGTTAGCCATCCCTGGTTTACGCTCTCGCTAAGCTCGCAGTCTAAAGGCGTGTCCACACAATTACGCTAGAGACGTAATTGACACAACGGAACGCACGACGCAGGTATGCGTTTTCTGGTCGATAGTTTAGTCCGAAGAATATCACATACGATTCGTTTTGTAGTGAAATTTTGTTTATTGAGCAATTTAACAACTCGGATAGTAAGATTAAACAGTACGCACAAAACAGTTTTATGCAAATTAAGATTTATCAAATTGTTTTGATTGTTAAGATTTATAAAATTGTAAAAAAATTAAATTTATAAAATTTATAAAACAGTATACGAAGAGAATTAAATGACTTGAAACACCATCCACCATATAATAAAATCAACTTCCTATTTTTTAATCTTTCTCCCCTTCCTTGGCTTGCTTGTTTATGTATGGTATGGAAGTACGAGTAAGGGAATCTTTGTAATAAGTAAAGTATTTTATAATTTGATTATTCTGCATATATTATTACACAAATAAATTAGAAGAAAAAGGTCATCCAATAAAATTTCTAAAGATATGCTGTTTTTAAATATTTTAGTACAATGAGACGCTATCCCAAATACACTCAAAACGTGTATGTGCCTATAAATGAAAAAAAAGCCCGTTTGGGAGTAATCTAAAATATTAAAGCTTTCGGATTTTCTCTTTTGTTTTTCTTTTTATTATTTCTTATTTTTATTTATTTTTGAATTTAGAATGAGATTAAAATTTCGGGCAATTTATGTAAAATTATGTGGAGAATAAAATATACAATAAGGTAAAAATAAAGAAATAAGTTTTACAAGAGACGCATATATATAATGGGTTAACGATTCCTATTTACAGTGCACATTTTTAAACTGAATTAAAAGCAATAATAATAGTAGATAAACTAAGAAATGAAAACAATAATTATAAATAGATAAAATAAGAATAAAATTGTTCATGATTAAGTACAAGAAACACGTTTCAAAATGGTAAAAGCTAGCTTTAATTTGTAATTGATGTGGGTACGGTTCGAAACCGCAACCTTTTCCTTTGCAGTCCAGCAAGCTGACCACTCAGCTATAGGTGATAGTAGCTTCTATGAAAAGTAAAGAAACAAGTAGAAGTCATGGCAAAGATAATTTAATTAATATTCAATAAATGTGTACTGTAGACTTAAATTGTAACTCTACTCGAAAATTTCGTAACTATATTTTATTTAACGTTCTTTCACAGTCGACTGCTTTATTTTAAAAGTTGTTAGATTGCTGAAGTTAGTATTTGGTGTATTTAATATTGGGATACTTAACAGTTTCTTGTTACTCATGAAATAAAGAACATTTGTAATAACTAGGGAGAATTTTGTAAAACAGAATATGTTATTTCGCAGAAATTGTAATTTATTTAGGTTCCTGTTACTTATGGTGTTAGTTACAGGTGAAGCATATGGATATACTGATCGGATGATTGCTTTATAAATATACAGTTTTCTACCTTAATGAGAATTTGAAATTTATGCCAATCTATATGGTTTTAGAGACTTGAAGATGCTGTAAACAATGCTCATGATTTTATTCCTGTGGACGGTTACGATTTCTTTGAAAAAACTTAACGCTATGTGGTTCCGATGCCATATTGAAAGATGTAAACAAGTTTTTTCCGACTATGGTCGCGATAAAAACTCAGTCAACTATCAGCTGTTCGTTCAAGTCGCGGGCGAAAAAGCTGCACATGAGCGAACTCAGCTTTACACGTTCTGCGTAATGCGAATTTACGCCGGCAAAAAACAAAATTACCGCAACTACGTTGCTAGCCTACTCGTGTGGACGGGCCTTACAGTCTGCTCTTGCACTCACTCCTGTTAATCCATCCTTTTTTTTTAGTCCAAAGGGGCTTTCTCCCTGAAGAACTATTGCTTTCCTTTTGCAATTTTGCGTCGAATCACACCGAATGTCTATTTCACTTTTCAAATTGTTGCCATCAAATATTATCACCCTGTATTATATTTGAAGAAATTAAATAATGAAGAATGTGCGTAAATGTATGTATGTTTCTCGCATTGTAATAAAACAACGGTACCTAGAGCCATCCAATTTTGAATGACGTAATCCTACAGTGAATATGGACATCTGGAAGCCAAAATTTTTAATTTGGAATTTGATTTATTATCGCTTTAATATTTTGTAAAACTTTAACGAATTTTTGATTAACAAACTCAAGGATTTCAAAGCGCGCAGTAGCAAAGTTCTACAGAGAAAACACTTTTATCTCCAGCGCTTGAGTCTCTGCATCGGAAATTCTAAAGATATGCTCGATTTAAAATTATTTTACGATATTGCTCTTGAACTGAATTTTATGGTTCAAGTGCAACGTGATATTTAATAAATAAAGATAACACACAAATTATTCAAAAAACACCCTTTTGGAAGTAATTTAAAATCTTAAACCTTTCAGATTTTTTTAAAAATTTATTTATTTATTTCTTAGTCCAAAGGAGTTATGCCTTTGAAGGACTATTGTTTTTGTTTTGGCATTTTGCTTTGATTCACTAGAAATGTTGGCTTCACTTTTCAAACTGTAGCCACTGTATTATATTTAAAGAAATTAAATAATGAAAAATGCTTGAATGTATGCATGTTTCTCGCATTCTAATAAAACAACGGTACCTACAACGGTCCGCTACTAGATGAAATAGCGGACAGTGCCTGATGGGAAACGGCGGAGTTAGAGTCCTTATCTCGAAAACGGTACGAGGTAGGAAGAAAATGTGAACTACAAAGTTGTAGAGCACCGTCGGTTTAGTACAAAAAGGCGCCTTGTGGACATGAATGCTAAAATTTGAACGCTGAAAACTCACATTTGTTTCTTTGCTTTTTCTGAAACTGTGACGTCACGAAACTTGAACGAAAGGAGAGAAGTTTAATTTTCGGACGAAAAAAAGGAGTCTGTATCGAGGCACAATGCTATTGCTTGCAATTCACAACCAAGAGGACTGCAGTTCAAATTCCGCAGGGTGCATTCTTGTACTGATTGTCTTTACAGAGTAGCAATAGACAATATGCAGATCGTGCACAATCGTGTCACACAACGCATCAACAACGCAACTTGAGCTTAGCGCGCGAATTCTTGCATTGTACAAATAGTGTATAAAACGTCCCACCTGTTCACCTGAAACAGCTGCAAATGAGATATCCCCTCGGCGTTGTATGCTGCAGCACATGGGCATGGAATGATTTTCAAAAAAATTGTTATTTTCAGATGGTTCTACTTTATAGTGAATGTAGGCTCAAGGCACGATCGGCAGCGTGTGGTATCGACAAATTTTTCCTGCAGGCCCGCATTCTTCATACAATACTAACCTACAGGCTGTGATAAGCTTAAGGGAGACAAGCTGTGGAACTAACCGACTTCGAATCGCAGACCAGCTAAGGTAGGGCGGGAAGTACAACCGGAAGAAGTCGTATCGTACGCTTTCACATATCCAAACAGCAACACAACAGAAATAAGTGAAAACTGTGGCCTCTGAAGAAGTCCCGTTTTGGAAATCCTAAATGAATTAGGTGTTGATCCATACTAGCCAACACCTAATCAGACCGTCATCCAAGTTAATGGACCGGGATACCGAGAGACGATTCGCATTGCTTCGTTCTAAACCAGATAGAGAACCAGCCAACATCCGCAGACATAGTCTGGACTGATGAGGTATGCTTTTCGAGTAGTGAAATGTACAAAAGGCAGAACACCCATTACTGGGCACTGGAAAATTCATCATGTTATGCCGACGTTCGACATCAAATACGGTTTTCGATTAATGCTTGGTGTGGAATTTGTAATGACAGGCTAATCGGCCCAATATTTTAACAGGGAACATTAACAGCCGCTACATATGTAGAAACTCTGCAAGACGTAATACCCGATTTTGTTGGCTTCAGCTCCGCAATGAATGGCTCCAATATAGGGCGCACCTGCGCACAAGATGCCACAAGTGAAGCAGTACCTGATGGAAGAATTCGGAGAACAAATAATCAGGTATGGTGGTTTCGAAGAGTGGCCCCCACGTTCAACTGACCTGACTCCAATAGACTTTTTCCTGTGGGACTATCTCAAACAGCAGGTGTGTGCAACTCCTTCACAAACATTGCAGAACCTTCAAAGACTTATTATAGATGCTTGTTGAAATGCGTTCCCCGGTATTCTATAACGCTTGTAACATGAAATTCTAACAAGGATCCAGATGTGCATTTTAGTCGACAGAGAGAAGTTTGAACGTCGATTAAAAAGGTAGCTTGGGATAACCAGTTGTTTTTTCTTTTTAAGATCGTTTCGTCACGTCAGAGTGTAGAAAATCGAAAACAAACAGATGCGCGTTTAAAGGTTTCTTTTCATTACACCCATGTCCACGAGGTGGCTTTTCATACTAAATCGGCAATGCTGTACAACTTCACCATTTACTTCTTGTTCCGAGACAGGGACGTTAACTCCCCTTTTTTCTACCAGGTGGCGCTGTAAGCTATCTCATCTAGTAACGCATATCTACTTTGCTATACATAGACGCCACTTTTATAAATATAGCTGCAGCCGTTCAGGAGTTAAACGGGCGGCAGTTAGTGGGGATCCTGTATGTATATGCAAAAGTTTGCTTATATATCCCTATATATATACTCTGTCACATCTCGATAAAAAAATTTAACACTTAAATAAAAATTACAACTTCAAATATTATTTCAAAAGGCCTCATGCGCAATACGACAAAACATAGATGAACAGATCACATTTTACGCTAGTTTGTTACACTTACTCAAATTTTGCGAAAGATTTAAACGTGCGAAAAATTAAACCACCATAAAACGTCTTCTTGATTGTAGGTTTATTTTTATCACACTAAACAGTTTTATGTAGTTTGGTTTAGTAATGGGAGGTGGATTAACGATGAAATTAGGTTTCTTTTGTTTTTATGAATATTAGCAAGAAATAGACTTCATGTAATACAGAATCAGTAATGAAAGCTCTGGTTTTCTGGCTGAGTTTGTTATACTTAAACTTCAATGGGAAGTTAATTCAAAATTCTTGTACTGGATTGAAATCAAAAAGCCTTTTATTATCCATTGATTTTCTTTCGTACATCTCTTACTACATTAAATTAATGTCTCAAAGAAACCTGCTGTGGAAATTCAGGTGTTTATTTAAACTTTGCAAGATCTCAATATCGTCATTCAGCTTTTGCTCATGGACACTGGAAATTTTTGGAATAAGAGAGCTTTTTTCCTGCACATTTTCACATAATCAAATTTAATCAATTTTCTACAGGGTTTAAAGTCTCTCAAATTTGGTCAGCACATAACAATTCTAAGTGATTTATTAAAGCGATTTGGACTTGCTGCAAGTGCTCGTGCAGCGATGAAAATGTTTAACTTATTCAACTTAAACATTCTCTCGATATTTAAAAGGGAAGATACTTCAAGTCACTTTAAAAAGAATCTTAATATTTTACCTTTTTTATACTTTGCGACAATTTATGATTTTAGGAATTTTGTATTTAATTTAGATTCGGGAGTTTCTAAATTTTTATTTTTACTTAATGACTACAACGTTTAAACGTTAACAAACTTAATTTTTTCCATTCTTTTTTTTTCTTTGCAATATTACTATGTTCTTTCTTTATTTATTTTCCTAATGTTATAAATTACCTGTTTAAGTTCCGTGGTATAATTTGTTGAATGCGAGGAAATGGAAATAAAGTTAACAACTAACAAACGAAAAACGAAGTTTCAGAATAAAATGTATGTTTTTCTCCTGATTAATATTTGTCTTAACCATATCTTAAATAATTACAAAAATAATTTTGCCTGCTTTTATTAATTCTTAATTAGCAAATGACTATTAAATGTGACATTACACATGGTTACATATGTGATGAAGAATGAAATCAAAAATTTACATAATTTCAAATAAAGTGGTTGATAAAAATTTATGAAAGTAAAATGTTTCTGAAGATGTTATCGGATAATTCTGCTAATTTTCTAATGGAGTTATCGCTGATAGAAGCACAACAGCGCCAACAGCTTGAATATTAATAAAAGTTTTGCCATTGTTAAGTAATTCTCATCTTTACTGGAAGAATAATGCATCTGCTTACAACGACATCACTTAAGAAACATATTCCTTTCGTACAAATTGGACATTTGACTCGTGTTTGTGGCAGCCGAGTATATGTAATCCAAAACTGTTTCTAACCCTCCTTTAAAGATATGCGTTTATTATTCAAAAAGAATTAACGATAAAATGCGTTACAATGCACTTCGCATCTGTGAAACAACAGATCAATAGTATTGATTCGTTTCCCATCTAGATGTTAGTTATTCCAACAGGTAAACTGTTGATAATGTCAAGTGAAATAACGCCATGTTTTAAGATTTCTTATTTTATCTCTTTACAGGTGTATGTCTTCAAAAATTCTTATAGGTGTAAAATATTTATTTCGTGAAGCTGAAATTTTCTAATAAGTGTCTCTGTTATCAATTTCTCCATTTTTTTAAATTCTTTTTGAATTTTAATTGATTAAATGATTTTAAAACCACAGTTAAGTAAGAACATCCTCATATCTAGATATGCGACATTTAATGATGATTTTAAACATCTAAACGTGATTTATAAAGCCGAACGTTTGATTTTTAGAATTTCATTAGGCATACCGAAATCATTTTTTGGAACTTGCTAACCATTTATTCTGAAAAATGGTTTACTCGATTCTGTATAAAGATTGCCAAGGTAGGATGAAATTAATAGTTCAGCAGAACCAGATTTAAGAATTCAGTGTACAACATTTGCTGTCTAATAGATATGATTTTAACTAAAACATAAAAGTAAACATACCCGTAAGTTTTGCGTTTTTCTATTTATTTTACCATATTCTGGGTTTCACAGAAAGAAAATTATTTTCTGAGTTTTGATCGCTTGATGCATCCGTGCGGTATCAAAATTAAAACTAGGCAACAAGGTAGCGAAATTTACAAGACGTAGCAATTCAATACTACTGCAATATACTTCAGTTCTCTCTCTTTTAGAGAAGTAAGGATAAAGTGGCAGAATAGTGAAACGTATTTACGATCTTCATTTTTATACCTGTAACAGCTAATACTGAACTTCATACTATTTGAAGCATTTTATTTGCATATTTTACTGCCTTATTCTTAAGGAAAACTACCAATAAAGGCGATTTGGAGGCTTACATTAAAACAACTCCCTCTCCTTCCCTAGAAGAATGAATAGCAAAATAAAACAAAAGCTACAGAAGTCTAAATTGCTGTGCATATAAGTAGGTGGGAGGAATGTATATTGACGAAAATATAACACACGAAATATTTACGAAAATATAACACCGTATTTATGCAATATTGTGTTATAAAATTAATGGGAATTATTATTCGGTAGAAATTCCAGTCATAATTTTTAAAATGCCGATATAAATGAAGACTATTAAAGTTACATAATTGAATTTTGAACCAAATGATTAATAAATGTAGTCTAGAAGATATTCAAAATAAAAGCAAGCACTATTTTCAGCACAGTGACAATGACAGTCACCTTGTTCATAAATTAGTTTTCGTGACTTATATACAATATTATATACAACTGTTGCGCGCGTAGGTGTTCATAATGGGTTGAATGCACACAGAACCGATGTTAGTATTATAAAATTTATTTTTGAAAAAGAAACACTTTACAGTTCTAGAACTTTCCACAAAAGTACTCCTACAGCTATTCTCAGTATGACGCAGCACAGTCGGTAGTTATCACTTCAAACCACTAAGAAAGTTAAGCACAACGCAGTGCAAGGCGCACTTAAAAGGCAAAGCTTGCACGGAGACCTCATTATTCCGGAGGCGGCTCTGAATTAAAAATAGAGAACTGATGGTCACTCCGTTCTTATATAGTTTCACCCGGGAAATTTCCAGTAATTTCCTATTCTCGAACTTATTTGAAGGCATATATGGTTACAGTTACGTATAACGTTATAGTTAAATATAAGGATCAATTACAGTTATTCGATTACTGTACCAATTACAATTATACAGGGACCGAACCCAACGTCATTTACCTCAGTGTAAAATAAACTTGCCCGTGTAATCATATTTCTCCAGTACAGCTTCCACTTCATGTTACATTATACAAGAGATACCATAATTTTACATATAATTTTACTAAAATTTATTACATGTACACAAAATTCGTAACGACATTAACAATAAAATGCCTGCTTGTAACTCTTTTCGAAGAATGTGTGCTTCTATTATAGTATTTTAAACGTAATAAGTATTATAACAATAAAAATAAAAAAAATATGAAAGATTTCAGATTTTAAATTACGTCCAAAGGCGCGTTTTTTTAACGTTTCGTGTGCTACCTTTTTTTGTTAAATATCATGTACTACGTACTCAAACCATAAAATTTAGTTCAAAATCAATATCACAAAATCATTTTAAAATGAACATATCTTTAGAATTTCCGTAAGTCTCGTGCGCTGGAGATAAAAATGTTTTTTTTTCCGTACAGTGTTGCCATTGCTCGCTTTGAAATCATTTAGTTTGTTAATCAGAAATTCTTTGAAATGTTACAAAACATAAAATCGATAATAAAGCAAATTTCAAATTCAAAATTAGGGCTTCCAGATGCCCATATTCGCAGTAGGATTACGTCATTCAAAATTCGATGGCTCTAGGTTTTATCACAATGCGAGAAACATGCATACATTTATGCAGATTTTTCATTGTTTAAAATTTAATGCAGAGCGATAACATTTAGTGGAAACAATTTGAAACGTGAAACGGGCATTCAGAGTGAATCGACGCAAAATCGCAAAACGAAAGTAATAGTCCTTCGGGACTAAATCCCTTTGGACTAATAACACACTTCTTTTTTTTTATTTCTTTCTTTTCTTTTAGGTCAAGGTTGCCAACCCTATGAGCGCGGGCACCGTGGCACCCGCCTATCGTTTAACGTGTGCCCTCCGCTGTGTTATCACAATTAAAATGTTTTAGCTTTCAACGAAATGCTCTGAGGAAGTTTTCTGATTTTTAATGAAATAGAAATAGCATTCCAATAGAGATATTACTACAAAAAAAAATTTCAGTGGATCTCTTTTTTATGTGTATGTATTATTAACTTTATCCAACTATAAATTCACTTTGAAAAATTAAATGCTGTCCGCCGTCCAACAGATATTCTATAATGTGTTGTTAGGGACAAAACGTTTGAGGACCCCTGGTCTAGGTTAATAGTTCTCAAGTCACTACAGACCTCTTTGAATACAAAAAAAACAGTTCAATTTTACTTCTCATTAACCTTTAATGCGATGAAGGGAACTATTTGGATGAATTTTTCATTATTTCTTTTATGTTCATGGGATAGTTAGCTAATTTTACCCTCAAATCCCTTGACCCAGAAAGTTTGCTCAAGTATCTGTTTTTTATGTAAGCGTACATTGAAAATCCAGACATACAGAGAAAAGTTGAAATGAAACGCACTGTATCCTTGCGTCAATGCAACCGGTGTATCTTTTAATTCAAATAGTCTGACTAAAACTGTTCCCATCGATAGTCGCATTTCTGGCTGCAGGAACTGGTGGAAGAGATTAGTACCCTGATCTTCGGCTGTACGTTTTAAGAAATGTGTTTAAAGTGGTTAACTCTTAACCTGATTTTATAATCTCGACAAGACCATCCAAAACGAATTTTTAATCTTGAGGCAACTGTCTAACTGATCACAGAATGCCAATGGATGACGCAGTGGCTGCTGGTGGCATTTATTGCCACTTGCTTTATCTAGACACAGTGCTCTCCGCTATTCCAACCATTGCAGCCACCCCATCGCTATAAATACCTACACAATTGTTCCATAAATCATGCTTAAGTGGACTCGGTACCCCAAAAACGATGAAATTACCGATTTTTTACTTTTTTACTAGAAAAATACCTTAACATTCAAACTGAAATATACCAATTAGATGTAAGGGCTCCGTAATCAACTTTTCATTTCGATAGTCCTTTCTGTTTGGCTTCAAGCAATATTCAAGCCAAAATTAATGAAAAAATTCCACAAGACAACTTAATTTTATCAGTTAGTTTTTAGTATTCTTTTATACATTTTACATATTTTAAACATTTGTATCCGAGTAAATAGTGCTGCATAATACTTCTTTTATAAAATAATACTGTGTACCTGACATATTTAAGTAACAAATACTCCATTTCTTACCAATTCACCTTACGTAATGTACAGATAACGACTTACGTAAAATTTAAGTTACGTAAAAGTTTCCATAACAAATTATTTGCGTAGCTGGATATGAATCGAAAATAATTCGAATAAGTGTGTTTCATTCTAAACAACATTTACCGTTTAAATTGTGATCTCTAATATGTTGTACAGAATCATCAACCATTAAATAATGGCTACTTCTTTGTGTAAGTTTAGAGAGCTATTCTGTTCTCGAAGAGAAAGTATTTGCTAATGGAATGAATTAATAGCAGAGTAAAGTTCCATTCGACACATTAGGAAGTTAAGTAACATTTCTAGCCTTAAGGAAAATAGAGCATTCTTCAAATGTTTTAACTTTATGGAAATATGTTCATTCCCTTTTCACCAAAAAAGAGCAAGATGCCAGTATAATTTAGGACTGAAGTACTGCAGGCACTTAAGAATTTCACAAACTGTATGAGACTGAGTGAGTTAACAGCCCTAGGTTATTTCTCAAAGAATCTTTCTCACTGCCAAAGCTTATTCAATATGAGTTTTAAGAAAACGAGGGTTGCTTTCAACTGCATTATGTAATTCTTTTATTTGTCATAGAAATAAATTAAAAAGGTGCAATAAAAATAAAGCAGCTAATTAATAGTAATCATAAATCACTCCTTTACAAATGAAAATGCAATTAATAGATCATATGATGGAATTTAAATATGCATAATAGTTTTTGATTAACTTTAAAAATTGCAAGTGTCAAGAAGACAAATATGCATACTCTATATATTCAAATGAATTTTTAAATGAAATACATAGTTTATGTGTTGTTTGTGAAATATCCTGCGGATTACTCAGCAGTCTATACTAGTCTTTATTTTAAAACTTTTTCCATTATAGTATCATATGGTTTCTGCAGTATTTTCCTTAATATCTTACATAACTGCAGTATTTTCTCAAAACCTTTGGCATTTTGCTTGACTGCTATGTGTGCATATACACAAAGTAAAATAGTAAATTTTCTTACCAATGAATTACATTTAATTTTTCTGCTAATTTATTTGCCAAACTTGCTGTGTAAGTGCAAATTTCAGAAGTATGGCAATTGATTAATGAATATGTATAGACATTAGGTTATTTCGAGGCAACAGAGATGAAAAATGAGCAACGCCTTCGCAGGGAGTCGACCCACGGACCTCTAGAATGTTCGTCGAGCGCGCTGACCACTACACCACGAAGGCATGCAAAGAAGGCGGGAGAAATACCTTATATAAGCCCTCTTTTAAAAGGCGATTGGGGATTAGGACCCCAGCACCAAATTTTGGTGGTGAAGAATCATTATCCACCGCCTTTTTTTGTTCGGGCGCCACTGTAGAGATATTAGGCATTTTTTTAAGGCAGGAGATGTGACGAATGACCAATGCCCTCGCCGGGCCTGGAACCACAGACCTCACGAATACGAGCCAAGCCTGCTGACCACTACACCACGAAGGCATACCAAGAAGGCTGGAGAAATATCTCTTGTAAATGTGCGGGCACAATTTAGGTCGAATTATATTAACGATCATTTTCTATTGCTTCATTTTGTTCTGATGTTTTACAACGTATTCCGGATTTCTTTTTACTGGTCTCTTAATCTTAACATACTGATAATTTTTCTCTGGACTTTGCACTGATATCTAGTTATTTATTAGGAATTGTTTCAATTATTTTAATATGGAGCTTAAAATAAAAGGTAGATATCTTTTTTACCTCTCTCTCAGATCTATTTACATTTTTCTCTTTCTTTTATTTTTTTTCTTTTAATATTTTATCATACTATTTAAAGTGTATGTGAACAATTTGTTCGTTATTCCATATCACCCTGAATAAAAGACCTTGAATTAACCTCCTGTTCTGTAGAAAATACTTTTTATTTATTTATTGCAGTTTTTGTTGTCGTTTTTCGATCGTTGAGCTAATATTAACGTTAGTAGTTGTCAATAGTTTTTAATATCAATACAAAATATCAGTACATAAATGCATTCTTTTAAGAAAAATGAAGGGAATTATACTGAAAAACATATTTGTTTATTTATACTGCACTGCGAATTTAGAAATGTACTAAGCTTAAATCAGACGTGATTAAAATGGTGGACGACAATCGCAAAGAGTGAAAAGTAGCAAAAAATGATGATATATTTATAGAATTGTCGGGGCCTTTTTAAGAATGATTCATCGCTTAACAATAAAATACCATAACATTAAATGACGTTACAACATAAAGGAGGAGTTAGCCAATGACAAAAAAGAATAATTTTCTTCGAGATATGCGAAAGATATAAAACTTTCTGATGATTACCATCCTAAGACGTCATCTGAGAATTTTGTGATAGCTTATGAATTGAATGATCTAGAATTATTTAAGTAAAAAATGACAGATTCTTGACATATTTCGAAATGCAAGATGCTATATTAGTGACAGAAGTAATGATTTTCAAATGATTCAGAATACATGGCGAGACATATTTCTTCAAATTTTCGACAAAAGTTTTCTGTTTAATGATTTTCTTTGGATGAAATATTTTAGAAAATATATCACATATACCGAAAAAAGGAGGGTAGCTTTTTGCTATGAGTAATTGATTCAAATACAATGCAAATGACTTTTAATGCATTCAGTAAGCGAAATATTAATTTTATGTTTCAAAAGTACTTCTGTTTGAAAAGAAAGATCATCTTCTAAGAGAATTTCAACATATATTCCAAATTCCATGTGCACTGTACGAAAGACAACAGTTATATATTTCTGCCACAATTTTGTAAGGATTTAGTTTAAACTAACAAAGTTTTATTTTAATTTGCCTTTTTCTATCTGTTCTTATTTCAACTTCCCGTTAGAATAAGCGCGCGTTTCAGCTTTATGCTAATTTGAACTAAAGCCAAGTTCTATTTAAGCGAGAGATAGGAACCTCTTAGTGTGAGAGCTTTTATCTCAGACCACTGCTACACTATTCGACGTTCGCCTGACCAGCTAGTATTTAAATTCTAAGCCGTAGTGCAGTTACGCTATTACTTATTGTAGTATATCTAAGTGCGCTAGTATTAGTTAAATCTTGCTACGCACCCTTTAGCATAGAGGCCAACCTCGCGTTCATAGCTCTGTGAGCAACGGTTATTTACTTTCTATTTAATTTTAGTTTAAATTACCTGATCGTTCAGTTTAGACCTAGTGCGATATTTTTTTTCTGCATTCCTCCCGAGTTGGGAAGTGGCTGTAAATAATTGTGGTTTAATAAAAGAGGATTTTAAATCCTTCTGAAGTGCAGTTATTCTACCACTTAACCACAGTTTTCTACCACAAAACATAGCTGCATTCAGCTCCCTATTCAGGATCAGGACTTAACGTTTCACGAAGATGTTAACCAAGAATATGCACCGAACACTCAGTCCTGACAATTTTACGAAACATTGCCCATGAAACCGATATAAAAATAGAACATAAATACTAAGCAATGAATATTATCAATGTCGTTTACGTTAAATATAGGTGTTTTAAATTGCAAACATTATACTACCCATACTAGCAGTAATTAATTTACATTAATGTTAATAAGCGAGAAATGTAGGAGCTTTTCTTTCATGTCCGAATTAAATCAGAGAATAGAGAATGTATTTCAATATAGCACGATTCTTCATATAGACAGATGTAGATGTTAGATGAAAGTCATAGATGCATGATGGAAGTTTCACAGATCATATTTATTGTAACATATATTTTCTTGAACGAAAGAAAGTGAAATAGCACAAAATGGAAGGCATAAATGCATCTGTTCATTTCATACCTTGGAGGAAGGCGGTAGAAAATTGATTTACCATTACTGAGATAAGCAACAGAAAATCTTAGATTCTTTATGCGTGTACACAGAAATAAAATTCATGTATATGTCTATTATGTGACTAAGAAATACAGGTTTCAGCCAATCAAAATTTATAATCAAATATAAAATCTGCAATTTTATCAAAAATATTACGACAATCATATATTATCCGACACTGAAAATGCACCGAGAATGAGAGGTGAGAAAGGGATGAACTCGGCAAACAGAGAGAGACAGCAACGAACAATAAGTGATCTTTATTTCCAAATGATATGCATAATACAGAGGGGGAACAGCATCGGCTCAGTAGGGGGAAGGAGCACACTGAACAACGATACACGAAGCAATACATCTAGACACATCTAGAGTCAATAAGAGCAATCTATTCATCTACAATCAATCAAAGCAATACATCTAGAGTCAATGAGACTACGGATGGTGTCCTGAGGACCTCTCTATTCCCTGTTAACCATTTGTCACAATTCATCTTTTGAAGGCGGAAATGACGAGGTCTGCAAATGGTGTCCAATTGCATCCCAAATGTCTTCGATTGGTGAGAAATCAGGAGAGAACAGTGGCCAATAAAGCATATGTACACTTTGCAAAGCACGCTGGCTGATGCGAGCAGTCTTTGGTCCAGTGTTGTCCTGCTGATAAAGGGTACTGGGCACTCTCTGAAGGTACGGGATTGTCATCGAACGCAGCACATCATCCACGTATCGTTGGACTGTCATAGTGCCTTGAATATGAACTAGAAGTTACCTGGAATCTTAGGCAATTGAGCTCCAAACCATGATGCCACGTTGTCGCACGGTGGGGCCTTCCACAATTGCTATCGGTTTGGAATTGTTTCCACATCGACGCCAAGTTCATACGAGGCGACTATCATTGGAGAAACAGAAGCGTGACTCACCTGAGAACATAACCCTGGGCTATTCCTTCGTCCATATCGCTCGAGCCCTGTACCACTACAGACGTTGACCTCTATGATGTGGGGTCGATATCAGTCTTCCTAACGGACACCAATAGTGTAGGTCAATAGCAATCAATCGACCACAAATAGTTCTGGTTCATATGAAAACATCCAAGGTGTCTTTAACATGCTGCAGAATGGGCTTAGAAGTGGCTAGCTGGTGCGCCACTGCTTGTTGCCGGATGCGACTATCCAAGCGGGCTGACGTCACTCTGGCTGCACCGGCACCCTCAAACTTGCCACATTTCGTTATTACAACCATCTTCGCCACAGTCGGTGAATTGTGGATGCGTCTAGGTGTGTGTCAGCTGAGATTTGTTGTATGGACAGCCTGCCTTAGGAATCCGATCACCATGTCCCTCGCAAAATCGTCTGTATGCTGGAACTGCTTTCATTGATGACGGCTTGGCATTCTCTTCTGTTAGACGCGTCCTTTGAGACAAGAACAAATTTGCTGCGATGATTTCCCTAGCATAAATAGCGGCACGAAAACTGAATATTCCGCAGATTCCTTCCTACTTTAATGCGCGCTAGAGAGCTGCGCATTTCACATTATTCAACTAAGTCGGTGATGTGTGTCTGCCTTGAAATTTGCATAACTTTCGGGCCACTCCTTCTTAGTGTTGCCTTTCAAATCTTGGATAATGCATAACCTATAAGCTTTGCAATTACATACATATACAGATAGATAGAAGGATCAACCAATCAATAGATACATAAAAATATAAGTGCATGTTTGTGTCAAATAACTAACTAATATGGCGCTTAACCGTTCTTAACCTTATTAATTTTTAAGATTCTGTTTTATAACAAAATATTTAGGGATCACAGTACTGTTAATAGAAATAATGCAACATGATTTTTAATATTTTCAAAAAAAATACTTGATGTTACTTTTTGGCATTTAACCCAGTGCGGCATTAAATGTTCTCATACTTCTTAAGAATTCTTCGAAGAACAATGGGCTTCCAACTAACCGGGAGAGCACCGAGGGCGACTTTAGTGGTTTAGCCTAAATCGCAGTAGCCTAACAGTAGTTGAAAAAAAAATAGGAGAGATCCATATTAAAACTAACAGAAAAATTATTGTTAACAGTTCAGATATATTTCAGGCATTAAATTTTTGAAAATAAGTTTATTTCATTATGTAAATTAAATCCGCATCCAAAACAGCATATTTCAAAACAGGAAGCACGATGTTTTTATCTATATTGCTGTCATATTCGATGGACGTCATCGGGAAGCAGATGATAAACAGCTGTACACTTAATTTATTTTTGCGATCTAACAATTTATTTTAACCGGAGATTTAAAAATTATATATTCCAGACTATGTAAAAATTAAGTTCAGTATTGTAATTGAGAAAACCATTTCGTAAATGCAGTGACATCATTTGTTGTCATATCTCGCACATTTTGATTTTCTTCGTATTACGCATAGAAATTTTTGATGGTTTGTATTAGCAATTATAATATACTTGCGCAATAAACAAAGGCCCGATTAATATGCAGCCAGGTTAACCCGCTCTCTGTTAATCGTTAGTGTACTATATATAAATTTGGAAGACGTTCACGTGGTTTTGCTTATTAAATCGGAATTTAAAACAATAAAGTACACATTTCAAAAGAGAAAGAAGAATGCTTTTGTTTATAGCACTTTTGCATTTCAATAGAATTTAGTAGGAAACAGAAAATTAATGGCTGCACCCTTATTAGTCCAAAGGGATTTAGTCCCGAAGGACTATTACTTTCGTTTGGGCGTTTTGCGTTGAATCATTAAAACGTTGAATCACTTTTCAAATTGTTGCCACTAAATGTTATCGCTCTGCATTAAATTTTAAAAAATGAAAAATCTGCATAAATGTATGCATGTTTTTTTTTTTGTTTTTTTTTGACGTAGCTTTCTCTTCAAAAATCGTCTGCGTGCGTTGCACGGGAAAATAAAAAGGAATTTTAATTACAGTTCTAAATAAATAGCCAAATAAATGTGAAATTCGTAACAATATTCTCTAAAACTTTAACGAATTTTTCATTAACAAACTCAAAGATTTCAAAGCCAGCAATACCAACGTTGTACAGAAAAACATTTTTATCTCCAGCGCGTGAGAGCGTGTACCGAAATTTCTAAAGATATGCTCAATTTAAAATTATTTTGCGATATTGCTGTTGAACTGAATTTTATGGTTTAAGTGCGAAGAACATGGTATTTAACAAATAAAGGTAACACACAAAATGTTAAATAAACGTCCCTTTGGACGTAATTTAAAATCTGAAACATTTCAGATTTTTTCTTTTTTTTATTTATTATTTTATTTTTAAATTGTCTTCGTTATACTTCTTGGAAGAATTTTGTTTAATTTTGATCTTTGGGAGAAAAAATTGTCCATTGTTCAGCAGTAAGCGAATGTAAATGCATTTTAGACGAGACCCAGTTAAATGGGCAACCGATTAATCTGATCCTGTTTATCGGAAGTTGACTGCATTTCAGAGCTGTTTATTTTAGGTTATCGTCTGACTAGAATCGCCGTCTCTCAAAGCTCCTCAGTTTAATTTTCCCAGGAGATCTTTGGTTCCATCCGCCGAATTCAATCCAGCTTATCATGGAGGAGAAGAATGACGTTGGAAAGCTTTCTACGTCTTTTCGACTTGATCGACCTTTGCAAAGAAGTTAATGACGCCTCCGTAGCACTGCGCATTTCCGGTAGCTCTACGTTCCATGAAGATGACAGGAAGTCCTTCTTCCAGATCAACATTCCAAAATAATCTTCCTCGCTGAATGTAACTTATCTTGGAGTTTGGGGATGGAGAGAAGTTTGAATGTTTCTGTTGAAGGGATTGGTGTTTAAGAGTCGGGCCCAAAATAATGACGTCATATCTCGTCTTCGGTGACTATCCATGATAGAAAATCATCCTTTCTGAGGCACTGTTATTTCAAACACTACTTTCATACAATCATACCACATGCTTCTTTCAGTTTCATAAGACATACCTCTTTCAGTTTCATAAGACAACGGTTAAGAAAAGGGAGTACTCAAAAGGAAGTCTAAAAGAAAAGAAAAATAAAATTAATGACAGTTACTGAATACAAAATATACGAATTTAATCAATGGAAAGCATAACATGTTTTATACTTTGTACAATTTCTATTTCTAAAATAAATATGGATGTATGCATGAAATCTGACTTCAGAATGCTTAGAATGACTACTGTTCTGTTAAGGTAATGTCGAAAACATTCATTCCTCTAATTTTAGTAACGTTATGAATCAATTTTGCTCTAAATATTAAGAATGATTATTGCTCTACGTATTTGCTATTGAGAATATTACTAATCGTTATAATATCTTTATCTATGGAACTGAAGTATTTGCTTTAAAGTTATCCACCCAACTTAATTCCTAATTTAGGATCTTGAAGGTGTGCACCTCATTTACTAAAGTATCATAATTAGTATTTCTGACAATATCATTCCTCTAAACCTCAAAAATATGAAAATGTATTACAATCAACTCTCGATTATGAGGAGTAATATTGGAATAAACTCAGATTTACATTTCATCTGAAGATAGCGAATAACACACACAGAAAACGAGGAATAACTTACGTCTAACTACCACGAATATACTATTAACAATTGATGTGTCTTTCCAAGCAGTTAATTTGGAGCATAAGTTCTTTTAGCTCCATAAATTAAATTAGTATTCAAAATGGAGAGAACACATTGTAAATAATTAAATGAAGAACGTACATCATTAGAAATGAAGGAAAAAAATTATAAGTGGTATAAAATAGTAATTAATAATTAATTATTTTTTCCGGCAAAGTTTTCGCGACTTTTATACTTTGAGATTTTATGATAGTAATTTTTCATTATTCGGTAGTTAACTGTTTTTAAACAGAGTCAAGTTAACCCCTACTCGGTTAATTCACCCTCAGTTAAAATCTGAAGACGACTGCGTGTCTCA
>KK122574.1:624157-645081 GCA_000611955.2 Stegodyphus mimosarum | reverse complement strand
TTATCTCCAGCGAGCAAGATTGTGTATCGGAAATTCTAAAGATATGCTCTTTTTAAATTATTTTTCGATATTGCTGTTGAATTGAATTTTATGGTTTAAGTGCAAAGAATATGATATTTAATAAATAAAGGTACACGCAAAACGATGAAAAGACTTCTCTTTGGGCGTAATATAAAATAAGGATTTTCTTTTTTTATTTATTAGAAATTTGCCCAGTATCGTGATAAAACTGCAGATCAATATTCATTCTGTAACATATTTTTTCTGTTGTTTCTAATTTGGAAAATCCTTTTCATTCCTTTCCACTCATTTTACCTCAGGTACGTAACTCCAATATTTATTCTATGTGATTGGTATCTGTTATGCCTTCATTGCTCAAAAAGTGAATATTTAAAGTCACTCCTTTAATATCGGTGTTTCATTTGCCTCGAATAACATTCTACGATTACATTACGTTAGCAGGTTCTAAACATACTTTTAGCAGAATCCGTAAAAATTTGTTACAAATTTAGATTTTTGTGAAATACTTCAAGGAAAATATTGCCCTTAAAAGTTTTAATGTGATTTTATGAAATCTTCAAATAATGGCTCTTCAAAGATAATTCACTTCAAGGTTTATTAAAATACGTTGAAATCCTAACTTATAAAAATCCTTAGCAAGTAGAGGAAATGAAAGAATGAAGGTTAAGTAATAGGTTTCCTTGAAATGGAAGAATAAAAGTTCTTATTGCATGTTAAAAATATTTTAGCTTCTCTGTCCATTACCTGAAATAGCAGACATTAGACAAAAATAACCATTCTTAAGCAACTGACAGTCAACTGACTTAAGTAACTGACAGTTAGCCGATTCGGGTAAGCAAAACCATGATAACATACAGAATGAGCAAGATAACCAGCAGCATAAGTAATTTCTCATAAATTTGCATAACATTATTCAAGTAATTCGTAAGTTTAGTTATAATATATTTCAATAATAAAATTGCTTTGCTTTATTCACATTTTAGCGATTATTAGTCCAAAGAGTCATTCTGCGTCGAATCATGATAAATGACAGTTTTACTTTTCAACTTGTTGTCACAAAATATTATCGTCTGTGTTATATTTAAAGAAATTAAATAATGAAGAATCTGGAAGAATGTATACCTGTTTCTCGCAATGGGAAAAAACAGCGGTACTAGAGCCATCAAATTTTGAATAACGTCGTTCTCCACCCGAATATTGTCACCTGGAAGCCCGAAACTTGAATTTCGAATTTGGTTTATTATCATTTTCATATTTTTTAATCTGTAAGGAATTTTCAATGAATAACATCAAAGACACTATGTATGGAATAAAATATTTTATCTCCCGCGCTAATGCTGTTTTTAAATATGCAGATATGCTGTTTTTAAGTATTTTGAGACCAAATGCTCTCAAAACGCGTTTGTATGTGTAAATAAAGAAAACGCCACTTTGAGCATAATATAAAATCTAAAAGCTTTCAGACTTTTTTTTCTTTTCTGATATTTTTAAATTTATGAAATTTTGCTTACGTAGATGACAATTTTTAGCGTTTGTGTATAAAGAATAGTAAAATTTATGTTAAATTATATATAACTCAAGATGATAAACTGATTTCAAAATGTTATTCATAAAATAGAGAAAAATATGTAAGTTTACGCAAATTTGAACACCGATGCATTAAGCATAAAATATATGTGCATATTTGCGGAGAAAAAATAAATTCCTGTATAGTTACAAATAAAGTATTTCATGCATTTTTTCTTTCATGATACAATGGGTGAATACCATTTTCCCTGGTGTTTTCTTTTTCACACGAGCTTAATAGCTTTGAGGCGCAGTTAACTAAGAATTATGGGTCATAATCCAGATTGTGTTGGGAAGAATGTCGATGAACCCGTAATTTAGCCCTTTACCTGGATGCTATAGATAATAGAATTTATGACAGCAGAGCCATTTTTCGTCATTAAAAACGATTTCCTTTCCGTGGAAATTCATTTCGTCACAAAAAGGTATTTTGAAGAATGTCTTAAAAACTCGGAGCTATTCTTTTGCAATTAACTTTAATTATGCGAAAACATTACGAGCAGCAGCTTCCTTTAAGAATCTGCTACTGCCATAAAACAGTTACTTCAGTGGTTGCCTGTAAATTACCACATTATATGGTGATATTAGGTGCCTGATGGACCTCTAATATACCGTTAGGTCTTTAATTTCTGGTCAGAGACACATTTCTCCTTTACTTAAAGTTATTAAAGAATAAAGAAAATGAGTTAAGTGTAGCTTTATAATGAAAAAAAATAAATCTCCTACTCTAAGATCATTTTAATAAAGCATAATTACAACATTCTTGGACTTAATGAGGTACAAAAAAATTTGTCGGATTTAAAAAAGAATGCACTTAAGAAATAACGCAGTATTAAAATAAGATGACTTTCACTCACTACCCTAAAGCTATGTTTCTAAAACTTATTTTCATGCTAATGTTTTCGTCAGATCGTCTAGAAAATTTTTTTTTATTTCCTCTTAATATAAATTATCAATTAGGGTTTCAGACTTAAAATATATAAAAAAAATCTGAAAGATTTCAGATTTTATATTACACCCAAACGGTCGTTTTTTAATGTTTTGTGTATTAACTTTATTTATTAAACATCAGGTTCTTCGTACTTAAACCACATAAAATTCAATTAAACAACAATATCACAAAATATTTAAGAACAGCATACTTTTAGAATTCCCGATGGAGAGTCTCGCGCCGTGGAGATAGAAATGTTTTATTTCTAACAATGTTGCCACTGCTCGCTTTGAAACTGTTGAGTCTTTTAATCAAAAATCCGTTAAAGGTTTTAAAAAAAATATGAAATAGACAATGAAACAAATTCGGGTTTCCAGGTACCCATGTTCGGACGGAGAACTACGGTATTCGAAATTTGATGACTCTAAGCACCGTTGTTTCTCCACAGTGCGATAAACATACATGCATTCGTGTAGATTCTTTATTATTAGTTTCTTTAAACATAATATAAGGCGATAATATTTGGTGGCAACAATTCGACACAAAATGTCGTTTCGAAGCTAATAACCCTTCTGGACTAACGCCCATTTGGGCTAATAAGGTAGGGCAACTAGCTAATAATATTAAATATACTATTACGGCCAAGATAAAGTGACAATGATAAAGCAGTACACGTTATACAAGTAGCCAGCTTTCTATCATGAACTGATAAATTTGAAAACTCGACGTGATTTTGTTCAGCTAGTTACAGAACACTGTTAAGTATGCAGCGTCTAGCAAAGATTGAACATTAAATTTTAAATTCAAAAAACGTGCTTCTGAGCTAAATATATGTTTCAAGCAAATATATCCTGTTGATAAGCATAGTATCAAAGCGGTATAAATTGTTTAAAGATGATACTAAACTAAGACCTCTATCATCTATCTCATATTAGAAAATAATTGCTGAAATCAGAATATGTTTACAAGGGGATCATTTCTTGACAGAGATGCTGATGGTAAATGAGTCTTGTGTTATTAGGAAAAGAATTCGTCAAATATTGGAGACGATCTCGGGTTAAGAAAAAAAGGTTGTGCGAGATTTACAGATGGTGCCACTTTTTTGTCTAAAGAAATGAAACCATAATTGCGTTCAGTATGATGAAAATCAATCAAATATGGCTCAGAAATTCAAATTTCTCAACACTGATTGCTGATGAAGATGGAACATAATATTTGCACCAACAACGAATGCTATAGTTTTTATAGTTAATCATGGTCATTAGAAAAAATAATAATGACTTTTAAACAAATTCATGATGAATTTCAGTAAGCAACGAAGTCCCTTCTATAAAGGGTGTTACGTTTTTGTATTTCAGTGTTTTGCAAAATACCAACTTGCTGATTAAGAAAGGTCAACATTCATTGAATATGAAGTACTTTATCATATTTTAGAATTTTCCTACTTCATGCTGAAGAATCCAGTAGTGTTGAATAGTAAATTGTACCTGCAAAATAAAAAAAAATCAGACTCATATTTTCAAGTAATCTTTTACCGCTTAAAGATTTTCAATTAGATTAGGCACATCCAAATACTTTTAAATAATTTGAAAACCAGTTTTTGCATAGGTCAAAACGTCTATTTTAGTAAATTATAAGCAGTAATAAAATTATCATTCATCACTGGAAGTGACGGTATAATGTTTATCCTTTCTCCTCTTAAGGAACATTTCAAATATTGCAAATGTCGTGCTTCTGAAAAATTTTAATTATTCTTTTGATTACTATTATTTTACCGCATTAGAAAGCCCGTTAGCTGTCCTCCCAGTCCACAGCCAAATGTGAGCAGTTATTTTTGACAATTAAACCAGTACGGTCTACCCACAGGAATGTTTTATATAAAATAACTGTAAATGTCTAAAATATCCTAAATCGCCTTATTTTCTAAAACAAATGATTAAGCTATTTTTCTTTACAGTTAAAAACAATTTCACTAAACAAATTTGTCTTAAAAAGTCCTAGTACATTTTTGGTATTTCTAATCTTATCTGGTTGACGTCATAAAGTCCATTTTTATAGATTTTCCTTTTCAAAAAAGAAACAAAAATCTTGATTTTAATACAGTAGGCAAAACCTATTTAAAGCGATAAATCCAGCAAATACGAACTACGAAGGTATAGGTTGAGGCAAGGATGGCACCTGTAAGTTTTCGTTGATATATCATTGCGTCTTGCTGGAATACTTGATAGGTTCAGGTGGAAGTGGGCGGGACACCAGAAATTCACCATTGTTCGTAAAAGTACCGGGTGATCAAAAAGTCAGTATAAATTTGAAAACTTAATAACTCACGGAATAATATAGATAGAGAGGTAAAAATTGACACACATACGTAGAATGACATGGGGTTTTATTAGAACCAAAAAAGTTAAAAAAATGTCCGACAGATGGCGCTGGACAGCAAAACGTCAGTGACTGCGCATGAAAATCGTGTATAAAAGGAGCTGTAATGAGAGAGAGAATCAGATGCACCAGCAGTCGCAGCATGTTGACGTTACCTGAAAAGGCGCTTTTAGTGAAGCTGTATTATCAGAATGGGGAATGTGCTAGTTCAGCGTTACGATCCTATCGCCATAGGAAGGGGATTCGAACGGGTAAAGGTCCGTTGACAAATGCAGGTGTGGCGAGAATGATTTCGAAGTTCGAGGCCACGGGTAGTTTACAAGATAGACCCCGTAGTGGCCGACCAAGCACAAGGCGTAATGCTGCTGAGACAGTTCAGGAAGAAATGGAGACTGTAGCGGGTTCGTCTATGCACGGGGAAGTCAGCGCTCGTACAGTCGCACGTCGCACCAGCATTCCATACACTACTGTTTGGTTGGCACTCAGGCGTACCCTCCGATGCTATCCTTACAAAATCCATCGGCATCATGAACTGTTACCTGGCGATTTAGTGAAGCGGATGGCATTTGCGGTGTGGGCGTTTCAAAAGATGGCGGAAGATGACGATTGGTTGAGTAACGTGTTGTGGACCGATGAAGCTCATTTCACGCTCCGAGGGTCTGTCAACGCCCACAACTGCAGAATTTGGACTACCGAAAATCCTAGAACTGTCGTGGAAACTCCATTGCACGACTAGAAAGTCACGGTATGAGTTGGATTTACCACATCTACTGTTATCGGGCCTTTTTTCTTCGAGGAAATGCGTGATTCTGGTTTTGTAACTGCTACCGTGACGGATGAGAGGTACGCCGATATGTTACAGAATCGCATCGTCCCCAGCCTGGCTGATAAACACCTGCTGGAACGTACGATTTTTATGCAGGATGCTCCACCCCATATTGCTAGACGCGTGAAAGATCTCTTGCGCGTCGTTTGGTGATGATCGTGTGCTCAGCCGCCACTTTCGTCATGCTTGGCCTCCCAGGTCCCCAGACCTCAGTCCGTGCGATTATTGGCTTTGGGGTTACCTGAAGTCGCAAGTGTATCGTGATCGACCGACATCTCTAGGGATGCTGAAAGACAACATCCGACGCCAATGCCTCACCATAACTCCGGACATGCTTTACAGTGCTGTTCTCAACATGATTCCTCGACTACAGCTATTGTTGAGGAATGATGGTGAACATATTGAGCATTTCCTGTAAAGAACATCATCTTTGCTTTGTCTTAATTTGTTATGCTAATTATTGCTTTTCTGATCAGATTGTTGCTTTTCTAATTATTGCTTTTCTAATAAAACCCCATGTCATTCTAAGTATGTGTGTCAATTTTTACCTCTCTATCTACATTATTCCGTGATTTATTAAGTTTTCAAATTTATACTGACTTTTTGATCACCCTGTATATTCGTCGCACTAACTTAGAAGTTCCACCATATTTTTGAGGAAGAAAATACCATAGGGCAGTCCGAGGACCTTTCCCCCTTCTTCCCTAGCTCCAGTCTCTCGAGAAAACGTTAAGCTCGCTGTGTATTTTGAGCGATACTTTGCCGCACAAACACTATATGCTGAAATGCCTTCTTTGGCATTTGAACCCGGCCCGACGGTATGGCAATCAGCGTTGCTAATCGCTATACAGGCTCGGCGGTCAGATACGTGACTCAGTATTTTTACGTACAACGATAAATATCACATTTGCGATGAACACGGGTCACTGTCCAAGCCTCACAGCTGGCGCAAACATTCAGGCGTTTAATTCCAGCTCGGCGGAGCAAACCCAGGATCTCATTGCTCACGGACCTTAAGATTACCTGGCTGGTTGCTACCTTGCTTGAAGAGAACACCCACAAGGTGCATTTGAATTTTTTCATTTAGCATCTTAAACATGAACTGTAAATTTTCTAACAAACATTAATTATAAAAGGCATTCTCAAGACACTCATTAAATAATCAGATAAAAATTCTCGTGAAGCATATTTCGGTACAGGCAGTCTAAGGGACACTTAAATTATTAGTTGGACACTCTCGAGAGATTTATTGGAAGAGAAACCTGAATAGGAAATCCTCGAATCCTTCCTTCTGGGTGTTTGTTATCAAATTGGGACGGAGCTTTGCATTTGTCACGGGCGTAATTCGGTCGTCCTCCTCTAGTCATCGTGGCCAACATTCTTTGTAATGAGATGGTTAAATGTTCGCCTCTTATTCGCTTTTCCCTGCAAATTCATTAAGTTGCAAGTGCCTGGCAGCTTAGAACAACAATAAAACAATAGGTTTAGCATCCGTTGAGGAATTAAAAATCATAAATATTTTGGGAACATCTAGATGTAAAATTATTCGCTCTTCTGGTTACTTTCCATATGACGATGAAACGCAAAACTGCTTTTCAAAGATTTAAATTAGGGGAAAAACGTATATTACTATTTTAAGTTGTTAAATAATGCAATAATTGATGTTTATCAAAATACAAGACTTAAACTATTATTATAGGATAAAAAAATACAAATGTTTTACAGGATAAATAAATACAAATGTGATATATTTATTCGAAAAATTACACTTTTCCTAATTTCTGTTTGCATTACTTTATGTAGAAATTATCAGCTGCATTTTCACTTTTCCTCTATTTTCTACTGGTATGTCTATCAATTATAAATATAGCCTTAAAAATATGGGGAATTTCCGAGTATATGCCAATCCAGGAATGAGGAAGGAGGAAAAATAAGTCGTCTGATTTAACTTAACTTATCAGATGAGTTGCAGCCTTTTGTCAATTTATTTCACTTTCAGCTTCTGTTCGAAAAATAGGGGATAGAGCATTGTAAAAGGAAAAGACACGCTTGGAGTTACTATTTTATCTTTCTAAATTGTCTTAGTTTTTCGCCATGCGTATTATCTAGCGCTTTGGCCACAGCATAACAATCTTACTTTGTTCTTCATTCTCAAACTGTCACAAGATCTTTTCCTTCAGTTGCGTTTACGCTTTTACGAGTGAATTTTCTACTATACAGTGAAATCTTGCGAACACGGATTTGCGGAACGCGATTTTGCATATATATATATATATATATGCAATATATATATATATATATATATATATTATTTTAATTTTTTTCCATATATTTTGTGCAACTTTAGAATTTCATTCATACTCAGTTCAACGTCCATTTATAGAAAAATGAATGCTAGCTTCTGCTCTGGCCAGAAAGTATCAACAATTGAACAGGGTCGACAGAAACGGGATTTCTGTCGACTAAAAAGGAATGGCAAAAAAGCTTGCAGACTGCAAAAGCAATTAGAGGAGAAACATTTTCGAATATGAAAGACAAAGTAATCAAAGAATTAATCGAGAAATGGCAAATGAAGAAATAAGTGATCTTTTAACGTCAGCATGCAGTGAAAGCAGTGATAATGAAGAAAGCAAAGCCCGTTCATTAAAAAAAATTAAGAAATTTTCTTAAAAATTTAAGAAATTTTTTAAAGCCACAGAAAGTACCTGATTTTGCAGTGACGATTGAGTCAAATGAAAAAACAAAAACAAATCAGGAGATACTTTATGAGAGACACTGATAAAATATGCTCTCATTTTTAAGCGTTAATTGTTTTAGTCATTATCCCCGCAAAAATTACTAGCTTTCAAGAAAACCAATTTTGTTACGCGCTTACTAAGAAATGAAAAAATACTTTTAATTAACATTTATTTTGGCTTCTTTAAACTACAACGATATTCAAATTTCTTTACTTTATACGCATTTTACTTAACTGAATTATACAGGTTGATCCTTTTAGGACTGAGCTATTTCACTGGGTTGTAGTTTTGTTAAAATGATCTGATTTTAATTCAGTTTGCTGCAAACGATTCGGAAAGAATAAAAATTTAGTGCTCCGTGACGTTTTTTATGTGCAATGCCGGAAAAATAGAAGAAATAAGAAATAACGAAAACCGTCACGTTCCGCGAAATTCCATACAAGAGGGACTGCATACTGTTGAAGTCAGAAACGTTTGACGTTTCGTGTGTACCACGATAAGCCACGAGCACTGGAAGAATAAAAGGCCAACAGTTCTAGGGAAATAGCAAATATCACTGTCGACACACACAGGAGTTTTTCAGCCAACATGGAGCTGCGAGCTCGGTTATGCCTACGCCAGGAGGGAGGTCATTTTCAACATCTACTGTAGTATGATTATAAACCTTTATAACCTTTACAAACCTTTACAAGTCAAGTTTGGTGTACCGCATGGCAATCAGTGTTTAACAACCATTTATAGGCTCAAGCCATCCTTCCTTGTGTAGTATTTTGCGGTTTTCGCTATTTCTTATTTCTTCTGCACACCACAAAACGTGACGGACCACTAAATGTTCATCCTTTCTAAATCTTTTGCCGCTAACCGCATTAGAAGCGAACACTTTTTAACAAAACTACAGTCCAATGAAATAGGTGAGTTGCAAAAATTTACCCTGTACTATTAACATATTTTTCTCACAAAAAGCTAAATTTGCGGAAAGCAATTTTGCAGTACCCGCAACGTAATAATAACGGAACCCCCCTACTTTCAGCCAAGGTTCACTGCATAATGAAGGATACTAGGAGAAAAGCCTATTGTATTCTATTAGTTTTAAGATAAATAAAATCATTTTACTGAACAGTGCTGAGGACGAAACCGAAAATGGTGCCCTCTACATAGTGGATGGCAACGATGAAATGAAGAAAAATGGCATTCGATTGGGCTTGCATCTAGCAGAGACAGACGTTTTTAAAATACTAGAATCATTTATTGATATTACGGAATTTGAAAAACGCTTTTTAAAATAAATTTTCAATAAAATCAAAATAACAGTTTATTTCCAATTATTTAACGCGTAATTTCATTTTTGTGAACCAGTTATTTGTATTACTACCATTTTTAGCTTGTATATATACCCCCTCATTATACTCAGCAGTTGTATATATTCAGACAAGGCGAGATATGAATTTGGTGAAAGTTTTATAGTTCTGTCCTGTTAGACAATCCCCAAACTATTAACAACCTACGAATTTAGTTCATAACAGCGATCATCATCTAGAAAAAGTATTATTTTCTTGCATCTATCAACAGGGCCTATTGAAGCACCTGCCGCATCACGAACTCACTGGTGCCTCTAGCAAATTTATTTCTTGCATCTGGCCACAGCCTATAAAAGCCCATGCCGAAGTACGAACTCACATGTACCTCTAAAACGTCTTGTTATTCTTGCTGTGTCTTGGGTTCAAGTAATTGGAGCTTTAAGAGTAATCCACGTAAAATTTATAAAGGGCGGACCTAATCATAGAAATACGAAGAGAAGGAAATACGAAGCAAGCTTCAAATTAAAATCATAAAACAGACTAAAGAATAGAACAACTGCGCTTCAGCAAATGTTTTCGATGTAACAGAGAAGCTAGTAAGAGTACGGAGAAAGAATGTATATGCTATTAAGGAAATGCCAGTGAAAAAACTTTCTGTGTCGAGGGGAGTAGCTTGCTGGCCAGATTTAGAAAATAATGTTGCAGAATGTTGCAGGTGTCAGGTATGCGCTGGAGAGCTAATTTATAACAAGGCAAAGAATTTAAAACAACAGTGGGCTGATGGAGTCGTTTCATAAACAAACAAAATTCTACTAATATGACAACAAAAAGTGCGCCAAATCTACTACAAGATCTTAACCATATTTTCACCAGGAGATTTCAGAAATTTGTTATTCTTATGAGACACAAATACAGCTTTGCATTATCTAATATTGGAAATATGGATGGAACACTAATGAAATTCGACTTGATAAACAGTATAACTGCAGAAACAAAGGCATAAAATTCGTACAAGCCAAGCCATGAAAAGACCAGGATTTCAACAGTCTTGTCATGCATGAGAGATGGAAAAATGTTAAAAACCCCTTGTCATTTTCAAGAGAAGAAGTACTCTGAAATAAAATTTCCACCAGGCATTTTCGTGCAGTTTCATGAAAAAGGATGGATGGACAAGAATAACGTAAATTTGTGAATGAAAATATGTAGAAGAGGAGACCAGGTGTTCACGAATCAATTTATTGGTGTCCGGTACGTTTCGCAGTTACGTAACTGGAAACACTAGAAAGCGCTTAGCACCGAATAATACAAAGATTGCTGTCACAATACAAAGATTGCTGCTATAATACAAAGATTGATGTCTGTGAAAAAAAACATTTAAAGACCACATGCGTTAACCATGGAAAAACTGGATGATGAGTGGTGAAAAGTAGTATACAGATGGTGAAGCTATGCAGTTGCGTCTTTGATGTGATAAGTGATTTCGTAATCGGAAGCCGCGAAAGTAGAAACAATGATAAAAATCCTTTAAAATGTGTAGGATTTTCAATGCTATGGATGACAATGAGGATGATTTGTTATGGGATATTGATGACGAAACGGAAATCGACTTGTTAGGTACAGAAAGAGACTCATATGACGAGCGTCTCAACAACAAAAGGGAGGATGTACTTGAGAAGCTATTTGCATGAGATGATGAATATGAAGATTTTGCAGTATTATCAATATACTTGTGTCTAATTTGTTTTATTATGAAACGGTTTTGATTTATATAAATTTTATTCTAATTGTTTTGTATTTGTGCTATAAGACGACCCCAGATTTTGTGGTCCTCTTCTAGGATACAGCTATTCAACTATTGTCTCACCTGTAGAAATATACGGCATATGTATGCATATATGTTACGGTGAAACACCGAAATCTGGAGAATGTCGACTTTCACACAGTCGCTTGGTGTATGTCCGAAATGTTTTCCAAATACACTTATTTCTGACTTACTGGTAAATGTCGACATTCACCATGTACCAATGGTGAATGTTGAATGTATAAGAATATTATATTTTTCTCTTCGAAATTCAGTCGCGAAAAAACGCAATTGAGACTTAAAATAAGAACATAAGAACTTAAAACATATAGTGCATTCAAAATGAGAAAGGAAAATAAAAGAAGTTAAGAACTTACTAAATTATATAGTACATTTTAAATGAGAAAATAAAATAATAGTAATAAAAAACTTACTAAATTATGTGACTCAAATCTTATTTATTACAACAACTTAAAATATTATGACACTTTTAATTGCACAAGAGGCCCTTGCTTTTACAACTGCATTTATGCGAAACAGCCAGTCGCCTCCTTGTCTACTCCTCTCCCTTCGACCTACACCATAGCATATCTGTGATTGTCGACATACACCGGTGAGAATCTGAATGTGCAAGAATGAAATGCAATATTCGATCTTTCGCTGACGTATTTGGTGAATGTGGACATTCTCTGATGAAAGTCTACAATCTCCAATTTCGGTTAATTGAGAACATAAGTTACTACTCATGAGAACGGCAAGTTCTTAAAAATTAATTTAGATAATTTTTAATAATTCAAGACCATGATATTTTAAATTAAATATGTTTTTTTGTTATAATTTTATAATATTATTTCTTGTTTATGATACTATTAACTTTGATTTTTTACTTTTTAAATTTACGTAATTTTTCCAATATAAGTTGCTTTATCTT
This sequence comes from Stegodyphus mimosarum, assembly GCA_000611955.2. NCBI lineage: Eukaryota > Metazoa > Arthropoda > Arachnida > Araneae > Eresidae > Stegodyphus > Stegodyphus mimosarum. The sequence goes on along the minus strand of KK122574.1, from coordinate 632,590 downwards.
TTGATTTTTGTTTTGAAAGTTCTAATTATAATATAATTCCAATTTTTATTATCACACACACACATACACACATATATATAATAAGTATATATCGGTATTTCCATCTTCGCTAAATACAATTTCCTTTTCTCAAGCACAGAATTTTATCAGGAAGTTTACAAAGACCAATAGATTAAAACTAGCTGATTTTTTTAAAGAGCATCCGGCTAAGAACATATGCCTGAAGCAAACGGAGGAAAAGAAAACATCATTTCTTTGGCTTTACTTCTCTTAAATATTTTTCCTTTATAGTCATTGAGATGGAGTATGGGGGCAAGAAAATAGTGTACGACATTTGTTCAAAGTTTGCCATTATGAGCGGAAACCTAAAGTCATAGAGAGCTTAATGCAGTCAAGGCAACAGCTTTTATGCGCACAATAAACTTTCTGCTTCCGGAATTAAGAAGAAAATGTCTGGGGAATTCAGAAACTAGATTCTTTTTTCCAAGTATATGTGTGATCCGAAATATAAAACATCAGAAAAATCTACAAAAAATGGACTCTAAAGATACGTTTAAGCTTTCCCGTCTGAGAAAATAAAGTCGTAAAAACTTATGAGATTCTGAAATAGGATTTTTACTGCAATATGTGTTGAATATAATGTGAAAAATTGTAATAAAATTATCTTACATTTTTTTCATTAACATGTGTATTCGATAACTCAAAATAAAGGAATTTATTTTATACATTTCTTACTCTTTCTGAGGTAGAAGAGAAACAGATGTGTCTCATAAAATATGGTTATTAATCTAAATGTCTCACCATCGTGAGTACATTTACCATTGTCAGTTGTGATAGTGAATACTTCACTGGACAGCTACTGAATATTTTACGGAATACCTTTGTAAAGTAAACAATTATAAAATTTTGCGCTTGCACTGTAAGATCGGTGCAACAGTAAAGAATATACATGGATGAATAAAAATATTTAATCAGTATTCATATATCATATAAAAGTCTTCATTATTCTAGGTTATTTTGAATGTTATTCATGTGTAAAATTTACATGTAATTATCTCCATCTCATTAATTCGGTTAACTAAATTATTTATTAACTTCTTACCTGTAACATTTATCAAACATTCTCCTAAGATATCAATTATTATTCGTGAAATTTATTTTATCTTTTTATCTTGGTAATATTTGTTTTTTATCTTGGTTGATTTTAGAAATATATTAGTGACTTCCCTCGTAACGTAGATTTGTGAACCTTAACTGGAGTTTTAAATCAATGTCCTGTTTTTAGTTAATAAAATTAAATATTATAAGCAAGGCAATAAAATCTCTCAATTATTTTAACTAATTATTAAAAGATACATGAAGTATATTATTCGAAATTTTAAACGATTAACTTTAAAGTAATATATGTTTGTGAAAACCGATTTAATGATTTCTGAACATCGTCATGAAATGGGATTTTATTAATTTTCGTCTTTTATATAAACATTAAATAATCATATTTACTACTGCTATTATTATTAGGATTTTTTTTCAAATTATTACAGCAAAACTCATAAACTGTATTAAATAATTGAATAATATTTATCCAATTATTAATACAGTTTATGAGTTTAAATTATTAAATAATTGAATTGATATTTTACCAATTTAATTTCAACTCTTTTTTCAAGAACAATTTTGCTGAGGGTTCAATTTTATAACTTATTTATATGAATACTTGTATTATTTCAACAATTTCTTTATCCCCTAACCTGTGGTTCTAAGTCAAGGAAAGAAATGATAGTTTAAATTTAACAATGCGCCTTTCTCAATAAGCTGTCTAAGTAAATATTATAATGCTTTTAATTTAGAATCAAGAAACATTAACAAAATCTCAAATTTGGATTTTCGAATATCTCTATAGACTCACCATTTAAATACTTGGCGAACTTTAGAAACAGCGAATAGCTTTTCAATGTTATGTTTTTATCTCTAAAATACTATTTTACAAATTATTCTAACATTATTAAATAACTATCCAAAGTTTATGCAATATAAACTAATTCAACAGACGATTACGTGAAATCAAAGATTGCATGCAAAAGGCACAAACTTCCAGTTTTGTTCTTTATACACACGCAGAAAGGTTTCATTATTATAGAAAAATATTGCATATTTTAGGAATGAGAATTCTTCTTTCCCTTTTGCTTTGCACATAAAGTTAGCTGCAATTGAATATTTTGAAATTCCCGGTGGAATTATGTCTAACTTCTAAAAGTACTTTTGTGGTAAAACTACAGAAAAATATTTAACATCATAGGCATAGAAGACAAATAATAAAATTGCAAACATTTCTGCGGAGATAAATCGTTTTCTGGAGATTAGTCGGCAATGAATACGTCAGACTTAGAAAATGGAAAAAATTAATATTCAGAATTCTTCACTTCCTGTCTTATTTGTGCCTGCGACAGAAAGAGCTGTCCACTAGACATAACAACAAGAGATACTTGACGCTACAAATAATTTCGAATTCTTGAAATATTAAAGCAAAGTTTAAATAGTTGTAGATATTGATGCACAAGTATGAAAGTGCATGTTTCTGCGAATGGTTTTGTGAAAACATAATTTGCATTAACTTATTTGAGGGGAGATCAGTTTGCGAGAAATATTTGTACTTACTAATATTTTTAAAAAAATGCTCAACGCTTATAAAGAAAGCACAAATTTTAGTTTATTAATAAGATTGTTGGAATTTAGTTTTGCTATGCAATCAGTATAAATTTTGCCTTAGCTGTAGAAAATTTAATCTCTTTTTATCACTATTCGGCTATCAAAATTTGTTACAAATTTCTCTCGGCTAAAATTTTCTAAAATATTTAAGTCGTTAAATTTAGAACATAAGAGCAAATAATACTATTCATCAGTTATAACAAAGTTAAGAAATGCATTATTTTATAGCCAGCAAGATGGATATTTTTGGCATTTGCTGTATGCCTGCACCTGCTAAATGAACAGCCTTTACTTTTTTATATGAAATTTCGTATACAGCAAGTTATAACCTCAGAAAAGTTAAGTATTGAAATTTCGGCTGCACGACTTTCCGGTTATCCTACTTTATCTCGCATCAGAGTTAACTATATTCCATTAAATTTGAAGTAAATGAAGAAATTAAATGATATAAGATAAAATTCAATTGAATGATTGCACTGCACGAAGACTTTTAATAAGCTTGTAAAATTCTATTATCTAACTCTTGTGTGAAATCTGGAAAATAGTGACTGCAGAGAAGAAGGTTAAAAATACCCTTTATTACACACTTATTTATAATGCTTCGAATCGACGCTAACATACTACGCTTCTGCTTGGGGGTAACTGAAACAGTAGAATCAAAACTCAAGAATTCAAGATATTAACAAGTAGTAGAATTAAACTACAGGGCTCACGCAATCCTGTTTCCTACAGCGCGTACATGAGTTAGCGGCAGCAAAATAATAACTGTTAAGCCACGTCTAAGTTTTAACGTATCTTCTAATTATCTTAACAATGATTTTATTAACTCTCTCCCGGATGTTTGTTTGTGGTTTGTACGGGACCGATTTCATATGCCGTATGTCAAGCCCTTTCTTTACACAGGTTCTCAAAATTTGTCTAACGAATTGCCTACCGTTATCGCTTATTACTTTTAACAGTGCACCGCATTTTAAAATATACTTATGTAAGAACGCATCTTCAACTATTTTAGCCGACTCTCGCTTTACAGGAGTTATTTCTACACACTCGGAAAAATGGTCTGCAGTCACCAAAGGATAGCGGTTTTTATTTAACTTACTTTGGGAAAAAGAGCCAAGAAGGCCTATTCCAAGGATCTTGTCAGGAAAAGTCGCGCGAATACTATTTAGATACTCGGCCTTAGTATAATTAACGTTTTTAATCAACTGACATAACTTAAAGGACCTGCCATATGCTGTTACTACGTTCTGTAATTGCGGAAAATAACCCGTCACGCGTACTCTGCTCACAGTTTTCCTCACCTCTAAGTGACCGGTTGTGGGGGCGTCATGAAGTTCCTGCAAATTACTTAATCGTAGCGTGGCGGGGATGGCTGGTTTTCATTTGTCGATTTTTTATAGAACAACAGATTGTCTATGATCTCGTAATTTTGAGCCCTATTTCTAATTGTAGTAATGTTCAAAATTATCTGGATCCTTAAAATAAGCATAGATATTACCGAATTCTGGAGACTTAAGCAATTCAGCTATAATTGTTCCGGGGAATCTAAAACTAGAAGTCAACATAGCACATTTTATTTTGTCACCATTTTCATCCAGTTTAATTTTTGAAAAGGCGTCGGCTACTGTATGGTCCTTGTCGGGAGTGTGCTTAATTGTTAAGTTGTCTTCTTGTAACTTTAAGGACCATCTAATTAATCTAGGAGTTAAAATTCTTACCAGAATATAATCTACCTATGGCCGCATGATCTGAATAGATTGTAACTGGAGCTTTTTCAAAATAGATCCTAAACTTCTGAACTGTCATTAACACGGTTAATATTTCCCGTTCTTTCACTGTATAGTTCCTTTGTGTCTGACCTAACGTCTTGCTTAAAAATGCCAAGAGATGCCCTTTTTGAGTTAAAACTGCACCCATGCAATGTGAAGCATCAGTCGTAACTTCCAAATTCTCGTCCCCTTCCGGGAATTTAAACACTAGGGCATTAATTAGAGCTGTTTACACTTGTTCAAAAGCGGTGTTTGCTGCCGTTGCCCATGCAAACTTAGATTTCTCTCATTTAAAAACTAACAAAGGTTTAACAATATCGGCAAAATTTTGGATAAACGAACGATAATATGAGCACATGCCAATAAAAGATTAAAGTTTCTTCCCGGTTTTTGGCGGATGATAATTTTTAATTGCTTTTATTTTAGAATCCTCAGTCTCGATACCCTAAGCTTAGATTTTGTACCCTAAATATCGCAATTCTTTAGCTGCGAATTTACATTTTGCGCTTTTAGTAGTTAAACATACTTCTTTTAATAACAAAAAAAAACTTCGTGGAGATCTTCCACGTTCAATAGTGTCACTAGTTATGATGATGTAATCGAAATAAATCAAAGTGGATTTTCCTAGGACGGGACGTAAAATTATGTCCATAGCGCGTTGAAAACTTGACAGGGCTTCGCAAAGCTTAAAAGGCATGCGGAAAAATCCATAATTGCCGAATTTTGTAATAAACGCCGTATTATTCACGTCTTCTGGTTTCATGGCTATTTAAAAGCGGCCTGAAATAAGATCAAGAGTGGTCATAAATTTCGTAGACCTAATTTTGCGTATTTTTTTTATTACCTGTAAAGGGTAAATAGGGAATTAGGTCATGCTATTAAGTTTTCGCAAATGGATCGCAAAACGATAAGCTTTTCTATCCGAGAGGGGCAAATTATTTATCTTTCTGCATAGCACAACTGGTCTAGCATATTGACTATTGATAGGATTAAGTATTTTATCCCTTAACATTTGTTCTATCTGGTGTTCTATTATTGCTTTTTTTTCCCTTCTCATACCGATAAGGTTTGGCTTTACAAAGTTCGCTTGATTTTAGTTTTATCGCATGGGTAACAATTTGTGTATTCCCTGGTTTTTCGAAAATAACGTATTAAATTTACTAACGAGTATTTGGTTCTTCCCCCTAGATTTAGATGCTGGAGATCAAATTCAAGAACATTTACCTCTTCCACCACCTTTGGCACCGTATTCAAGAAACTGGAGTTTTCCGCGAAGTTTATTGTGGCGGTCGCCGCCCTAAGGAGTTCTGTACCTAGGATAACATTATTTTGTAAATTTTAACCAAAAAAAAATAGAGTTTTCAAAACTTCATTTTTTTCACTTGGACGCTAAGCAATAGCTTCCCGATGCATTCACAAATTTTCCCTTGTGCGGCAACGATTTCTGTGCTGCTATTTTTAAACAATCTTATTCTTCGTAAATTTCTATGCTCAAACATTTGGCTTAAAAAATTTCCTTGCGCGCCGATGTCCACAAGTACTTCTACGGGTAAGTCGTTCACGAGAATCTGGATTACCGGTAGTTGGGAAGGGGGTTTGAATCCTCACTTTCTCAGGCCACTCGATTCGTTTAAAGTCGTCTTTCTTCCTGATGTTTTCTCGGTGCGCTGGCGCTCTTTGTCTTTACCATTTTCATTCTTGTTCGTTGACGGCGTGGTTAGAAAGCGTTTTTCTCCGTTGTATTTGTTTCTTTTTGCAGCCGGCGGTCGGGATAGTGCTGATAGTGTCTCTGGGTAGGAAACTTCGAATTTTCCGCTATCCGCTGATTCTGAAACTTTACGGCTAAATCGAATAGCTCTTGCAGTGTTCGTGGGTTTCTCAGCTCCACGAAATCGTGTACTAAGGGTAATAATCTTGATAATATAATCTCAATAACTTCACTATCGAGCTTTCTTTATAGCATATTCACTAGTTTGACTTTACGCAGGATAAACTCGGTAAGGTGCTCAACTTTCCATTGGTAAAAGATGTACAGCTCGGCTTTAAGTTTGCCACGATCTTTCACAATCGGGAAGGCCTTTAGGAGGGCCTTTAGGAGTATTTTCAAAATTGTACGTTAGTATTCCGATTTCCCCGAGTAAGAATTTTACAAATCCTTTCCACCAAGATTCCGCCTGTCCTCGGAGGGCACTCGAAGCAATGGTTACTTTTTTGTGTTTCGGGTATGGGATACAACTGAAAGTGCGTCTCGAGGGATTCCAGGAATGAAGTGAAGGAGTTTTTACAGTTGTACACCACTGCTGGTTTAATTGCTGTTCTCATAGCCTGTATTAAAAATCCAAATCCATCGAATGGGCTTGTCACCATCGACTCTACGACTTCTGCCTTTGTAAGGATGATTGCTCGTCCTAATTATTTGCCATTAGATAAGAGTAGGATGTTCGATGTAGAGTTCTACTGCCTAACTCTTGTGTGAAATCTGGAAAATAGTGACTGCGCAGAAGAAGGGTTAAAACTACTCTTTATTACTCTCTTTAAACTTATTTATAACGCGTCGACTCGACGCTAACATACTATGCCTCTGCTTGGGTGGTAACTGAAACAGTAGAATCAAAACTCAAGAATTCAAGATATTAACAAGTAGTAGAATTAAACTACAGGGCTCAAACAATCCTGTATCCTACAGCGCGTAGATGAGTTTAGTGGCAGCAAGGTAAAAGCTGTTAAACCACGTCTAACCAGCAATAAATGCTAAGCCGAAGCTTGCGTTACAACTACGCACAGAGTTTTGCCAGACTCTCTAACTTTCCTTTCTAGAACTCGATATTTAAACTTTTTCTCCCACTGGTAGAATTTGCGTTCCTTACGCGCTCTAGTAAATTTAAATATTTTGGCAATCACAATTAGGGGAATAAAGGCTTATAGGAAAGTTTAAAATTAAATTTAACTGCTTATTTAAAATAAATATAAATCCCTACAAGATATTTGGCAATAATTTTTCAGTGTTTTGTGAAGGTACTGAAAAATTATTGTGAAATTACTGTACATTTTCACTCATCGGATCAAGTAACAAAATAGATACATCAATTTTGAAATAAAACTTTATTCAAAATACTGTACGTAAATTTTAGAAAAAGATACAAACATCCTGCTATTAAAGCTTTTATTTTTGCATTTTAAATTGCAAAATAATTCCTTCTTTCAAATTAACGTAAAATTTTTGCTTTAAAGAAAACTAATTATAAGTTGCATTCATCATTTTCAATATATAAGAAATGATGTTCTGAAAGTAAAGTAATTTAAAATTAGCATTTTTGAAAATCAATAAATTTGAAAGATAAAAAGTAGCAGATATTTGTAGCCTCGCAAAGAATGATGAAGGCATTAATCTTCGAGTTTTCAAAATTATTTCTAAAAAAAAACAGAAATAATGCAAGTATAAAACCATTTTATATAGATATGAATGTGTTTATACTTTAGCATTGTAATTCACAGAAATAAGTCTTAATAAAACTTTAAAAAAAACTTTTTAAAATCAAATATTTTTAGTAACGTCTGTTGAAATAATATGAAATTATATCTGTAATAATAAGTATTTTGAGACAGATAATAATAAAAAATGTAGTGGAACTTCATTTAATTCTATTCTGTACCTGAAGATATGTGAGATAAGTATTCATTAACATTTCAGTTATCTGGATAGCATTTGCTTTTCTTTCTAGGTATGAAAAACTAAAGTTTAATGTTATGGTAATCAGGTGTTTATATACACTCACGTTTGTGAAAATTGCAACACCAAGAAGGAATCGTCATAATTGAATGCAATTTAATACACAGTTGAGTGGTAGTGGTACAAACAAATGATTAAATGTTCAAAGCAAACAAACAAGAACAAGAGATCAGAATCAGTATTTTGTGTGGCCACCACGCGCCGCAATAAGTGCTGCTACACGAC
>KK122574.1:557189-613412 GCA_000611955.2 Stegodyphus mimosarum | reverse complement strand
TCTACCCGAAGAAAAAATGTGTAGGGTAAATATTAAAGGGTTTATAGTAAAAGTGAAACATCTTTTGAGTTCAGTTTTTTGTACGGGAAGTTAATACTTGTTTTAACAGTGGTGTATACATTAAAACTAACTTGATATAAATAAAAAAATATTATAAAAGATATAATGCAAAATGAAAAACGCTAAAAAATGATGAAACCAATATATTAATCACCTCTATTTAATGTTCAAAACAGAACGTTTCAAGGGGTAAGATTTTGAAACACCAAACCGGGTCTATTAATTAGGGCCGAAAAGCATGTTTCGTTCCTCTTGAGCGTCTAAGATTTTAAACTGTTTTAAATAAATTTCTGTTTTAAAAATAAAATCTTAGACAGCCTCACAAGCTTTATATGTATACAACAATTAACAATATTAGTTGGATTTAATGTTTATTATGGATAATAAAAAACAATATACGTGTATTTATTACATATTTTAGAACATAGAGGAAATATCCTGGTTCCTAAATTCTATGCTTTGCTATCTGGCTTTGGGTAACAAAGCTGGTGCAGCGAAATATGAAATGATCTCTACTGTTTGGAATTATGTATTTTATTGTTATCCCTTCCAATCCTAGGGCATCACATCACACTGCTTTCACGCTTTCGAACTTCAGTTTCTTTCCATTTGAAGTTATCACCGATTCTCTTTCTATTCATGTTGTTGGGTCATTCATTATACATTTCTGATATATAGTTAATTACTCTTCGCCAAAGTTTGCTCTTATCTATTCGAATTACAACAACAATGAAAAGTAAATAAGACATGACAAATGCTGTTGTGTCTCATTCAAAGTCAGTTCTGATTTTCAGATAATGCAGTAAAATAATCGTTGTGCGTAAAGATTTCTTACTTGCATGCTGTGTGTCAGCATTCGTTCAATGACTCAATTAGAATGAAGAAATGTTTCATATTTGAATACACCTGCAGTATGTGCGTTAAAGACATTAACTAAATTCGTTCTTTTGCATTTATTATCTACAATGTACTGAGTATGAAGCGTTTGACTGCATCGAAATGCTAAGAATGTAAAATTATGGAGCTAACGAGTAAATTTTAACTACCAAGTTGAAGTGGGAATTGAGAATTTAAGACAATTGCAAATCATTTTTCCATTGAATGGATCGGTAAGAATTTACGTGGAGTTTACTTGAATCTTAATTTAAAATCTTATACCAGAATCCACAGATTTTTTTAACCGGAAAGAATTAAGAAAAATTTATACTTTGTCGCTAAGCAAAGTAAGCCGTTTAATGACAGGTACATATTTGTCTGTCGGGCAGATATTATTCACATATGCTATAGAATGCTAGCTTTTCATTAACACGTTTCATACAAACTGTGTCTAGGTACTCTTCTAAATCTACTGAATGTGAATTATTTCTATTTTATCAGGGAAGACAATGTAGCATTATAGAGTCATTAAGTTATTTTTAAAACAGGAGTAGATGAAAAATGAGCAATGCCTTCACCGAGACTCGAACCTAGACCTCTTGAATAAGCGTCGAGTGTGCTACCGGTACACCACGAAGGCATGCTAGAAGAAGGGTGAAAATACCATGTATACTCTCCCTTCTAAAGGACGACTGGGGATTAGAAGACCCAATTGCCAAATCCTGGTGGTGAAGAATCATCATCAATCACCTTTTAGTTCGGGCGCCACTAGAGTCATTAGGTTATTTTTAAAGCTGGAGTAGATGAAAAATGAGAAATGTCTACCCCAGGATTCGAACCTGACCTCTCAAATACGCGTCGAGTGTGCTACCGTTTACACTACGAAGGCATGCTAGAAGAAGGGGGAAAATATCATATAACGTTTCATGATTCCTAATTTTCATAATATGAAATCGCGTTGTATATTCTCTATGACTGGCAACAATATCCGTATAAAAATATTTGTTGAATAAAAGTTTGGATATGAAAAAGAGGTTATTTAAAATAGATAAAAACATTCTTAGAGCTTATTGCGAAAGACCAGGGGAGTGATTTTAAATTATCATTTTGTGATTGATCAGTGAGCAGTTGTTAGAGCTGAATGCGAAGGAGGAAGGTAAGTGATATTAAATTATCGTTTTTTAAATAAGAAGAGCGTTTCTCAAAAATTTTTCTAGAGGACACCTTTTGCTTATAAATTAGATTATTCTGTGAAATTTAAAAGTTGGAAAGTTTGAATTATATATCCGATAAAGTATGAGTCATATTTACCTTATAAAGTAAACATTAAATGAATAATGGTACTCACATTAATGAAATGAATGAGCCTGCTGGATTTTCCATAACTGTTTTGTATTTGTATGTATGCTTTGAAAAAGACACACGATCATATTGCTTTAATATCCTCTTTCGTTGCTGGCATTAGAATGAGAAATCCCGTAGGTATAGTAACTGGTAATATATTTTAAAGGAAGTCAGTCTTGGAATAAAACGTGATATGATTGCCACGTGTAATTTCAGACACTGAAATTTTCAACCGCAGATAAAGACCTTAAATTGAGAAATGCTAGCTCAGGGTATTGTGTTATTATATTAACATTCAATGCAGGAAAATTTCTCAGATTTAGTCAGCTTCATAAACGACATTTTGTACTAAAGGTAACCTTAACCAAATGATTATTTCAAGATATTCAACTTTAATCAAAATAATTCAGAAATAGAATAGAATGATAATAGGTCAAATTTCGTACTGTAAAAAAGAGTAAATTTCTGCAGATATAACTTACTAACATTTTACAACACGAAACTATTGCAGAGATGTAATGATATTGTTTTCAATACAAATATTAGGAATTATTTGGGAGTATTTAAAGTGTTAAAAAGCTTTCAGATATAATAACATCTTAATAAATTCTTCGGAAAATAACTGTGAGTTGTTTTTATTAAGAAGAATTTATTCTAAAATTTACTCTTGAAGTTTTTTAATATATTCTACTCTCATGATAAATACTTTACTTCAGTTTGCCGATAATTCAGAAAAAGCATTTATTTTTAAGCCTTTCTGAAATGATGTAATTATTTTTTGAGGTTTCTACTTTTAGGTGAAAGCTTTTGAATGTTATTTTTATGTTTCGTTTCTTAACAGATCAATTAACTATGCTAAATTAAAAAACTCTGAATACTTTGAAAGTGGTATCACAAAATGACAACAATATGAGCAGAGAGCTTTGTCTTCACTGCTGATTTGTGTGTACTTCTGCTTTTAGCAACCAGATATTTTTGCATTATGCGACCATAAAGAACGAAAGGTATTCATGTACTATTTTTCTGTTGAGGTAATATGCAGTTGAGATAACTCTTATGCTTTGGGGAACCTTAAAAATGGTGCAATAATAAATCTCAAGTTCATGAAATGTTTTCCAGATTCAAAAACGGCGACTTATCAAATGAGTATTGTAGCGTCTTTAAGATGCACTGATGAGAAAAAAAATAGGAAAACTTTAAGAAAGTGCGACAAGCTATAAATTAAGATAGCCGAAAGACCATTTACGAGGTTTCTGAAGAAAAATAGATATTATTGGGAAGGAATAAGATGATATTTGTTGTTTTTCGTTAAGAACACTTGGAAAACTTACTTTTCCTTTTCAGCTACCTACCAAATATTTTAAATCAGTGAGAAATTTTCCACAGATAAAGTAAACACAAACAATTTAGTGGATAATAACCTCTGAAGTGTATAAATTAAGTTTATGTCGCAATCTGTCTATAATCTTAAGTGTAAGCTTTGAAAATTATTAATCTTTCCTTCTACCTAAACTCTTTAGTTTACTTGCGAAATCTGTAGCACAACACAAATTTCAATATTTAAGAAATAAAAAATGAAACGTAAATGTCAAATTGAAATACTTTATTCGTGTCCACAAGTGGTACAACTGAAAAACTGGCAACGTTTACAGTTTATGTTCGCTCAAATTTGCAAAATCAAATTGAAAACAATAATTAACTAATAATTTAGTTTGACGCGTGTGTTAGTGAAGAACTTATGTCAGGTTCATAAAGGTAACACCAAATTCAAAAACTAGAGTATATTTAAATTTATGGCATGAAAAAGGCGGGCTCGGGGTAAACTGCAACTCCTTCAAAGCGACTAGGCTTTTAAGTAATGACAGCATTAGTCGCATGCCATATTTGAGTCAAAATGTATAAAAGTAAACTCTTTACGGATATCCAATGTTAAAAGTTTTGATTTGTAAGTACTTGTAAATCGTACTGAAGATCCTGAGACTTTTGAAAGTGGGCCGGGGGGACTGAAAATTTGCCTCGAAATAAAGCTATCAAAATTATATGATTTAAACTATTTTCACTTGAAGGGGTTATTTGATTTTAAAGTCTGCATTAGACTTAAATTCATTAAATTGAAAATTTTTAATTTTAATATATATAAGATATTTGCAAATATTAATTTAAAATTTTCTAAATATATATTGGTCTATTATACAAGGTAACAGTTACAAATCTGCGTTCTAAAGCTGAGCATTTAGAGCTATTTAGGTAATAATTTTATAATGCTGTTGTTGCTGTTCTCTTGTCCATGAATTTCACGAAATAATGGTTGCCAGAGCCTCAAAGAAGTCTATTTCCACCCCAGTTTTGAGGGAAAGTAACCCGATGGTCTACCACCCCTCTCCCCTACCACTGAACCAAACGACAGCTCACCATACCCAGAGTGCCCTCATGTAACACACTATACATTTATAAACAGCAGTAAACACACTATACATTTATAAACATTCATGATTTCTCCGGGATTTGAACCCGGGCCGATCTTTACCGCAGTAGTCTCCTCTAACCATTATACCATTTGAGCTGCCCTTTGTACAATGTCTCCATAAATTTTAATTATTGATTTCTCAGATAAAGTTTTAATTTATATAGAAAAATACATCTGTTTAACTAGTACAAAAGTTATAAAAACTGTGAAGTAAACTGCAAAATACACATTCTGATTGAGATTTTTATTTTTTCTTTCTTTTTTCACTAATTGGTTTAAAAATTCAAGTTTTCAGTCCAAATGTATGAAAATGATTTTACAAATGATTTTCAAAAGTCTTATTTTAATCATTTCTTAAATTAAAACTGTGGGTTGATTATCAACAATAATGCAGATATTTTTAACTCTCGAAATCTTTTTAAAATATACTATATATTTTCAGAAAAAAATATATACAATACATTAGAAAATGCGAACACTTTATTCGTCGATCGATTTAGAATATGCAAGTTAGCAAAAAAATGCACTAAAATGACTTAAAACTCATTCCTTTACTAAAAATTTTTATCGTAAAACTCAGCGAAACATCTGTCTTCTTCAGAAATATTTAAATGCTTCACAAGCAGCGTATTTCAAATAACTTTTTCGAAGAACTTATTTATCGAGAGCATACATTCCACACTGAAATAAAATAAATAAATAAAAATATCTTACAGACGTATACTTCTGAAACACTTCATATCCAATGCCTTACTTCCCCGGTTAAAAGAAATACATTGTTGAGGGGGCGACGCATGGATTTTTACACCTGGATTGTAAATAAATTCTAGCTGAAGTTGTACGAATGAATACTATAGGCTAAAAAGTGGCTTTGTGTCATACACAAATAAGAGAAGGAATTCTTGCCTTTTACAATATGTTTTAAATGAACTAAACATGATTTATGTAGACACCTAAAGGACTGAGAAAATATTTCGCTAAACATAGATGCGGAATTTCGAGTTAACGATGAAGTTGCTTTGAAATGGAAAGCGGTGACGAAGCGGTAATGAAGTTCTGCATGTAATGCAGAATTTATCAGTTCCGACCTAACTGTATTACAGATGGGTCTCTTAAGCTTGAATTGAATGTGCAGTGGGCACTTCATCAACTTCTGAAACTCCTTCTACACAAGGAGATATACCTTCGAACAAGTTATCCTCTCAGACATGTCTTTTGACAGCATTTCGTCTACACACAGGGAGATTTTGATTTAAGTTCTTCGGAGTTATTAAACCAATCAGAATAGTTAGGGCACCTGACGTGATTTGTATCCAATAGCGGATCTCCATTGATCACACAACAAACATAATAATTTGCAAAGTTCTCAACGCCTCTATTTACCTGAACTTACTTTTTTAAGTAAATTGTAATATTGGACTTACTAGCAGACAGAAAGTAACAGTCATTAAAAATGCTGATAAAAATGCATAATGCGAAAAAATGAATGAAAATTGTAAATTAAAAAAATTAATTTAATGAAATGAGAAAGGAAAGTATTTAATTGTGAAATGTAATGCATGCATATATATAATTATTATTAAGAGAAGGAAATAAATCGATTGTTTCATAACTAGCATAAAATATAACACACACAGTTGATAAGTAATAAACAGTATAAAGCATCTTTTCGCACATGATAGACGAAAAACAATTTTTTTCACTTTATAAAGAGTGTTAAAATCTTGAAAAAATTTTATGTAATTAATATAAAATTATTTTATAAAAGATTAATTGATATAAAATTTTATATATAATAATAAAATAATGCAAAATCATTATATGTCTCATGGGAAAATGTTACAATTAAAAAATTTATAATGTTATATTAACAGAGCTCTGTTGATTACTGAAACAATAAAACCTTTATTTTCTGTAGAAAAAATCAGAAGAAAAGATGATATAGGGATCAATGCCATGATCTTTGCATTCCATTATTTTTGAATTAATATGTAAAATTTGGATTTTTTTGGATTGTTAGTTCTAAACTCCTAACAGAAGTAAAGGGAAATTATTGCTATAACTGAAGTAACTAAAAAGACTTGAAAAGGCCTCAACAAAACTGTTTATTGAACAGAATTTACAACATAAGCGCACCTCTTGTGTTAATATAATCAGATACCACTTCTGGCAATCTGACTAAATTAATAGTCAAATTCAAATTTAAAACGTAAGCTAGCAGCTAAAGATTACATATTAATTTTAAATCTAAGTTGGCTTAGAAGCTGTAATCAGCTTATCAAGTTTAAATATCGTCAGCATTAAGGGGTCTCATACCTTCTAAAGAGTCGTGATGCATGTTGAAAGTGTGTCTGTCTCGACTAATCATAAGATTTTAAATACTTTTTCAAATTACACAAAAATTTAAATGCCATTTAAGATATGTTTCAATTCTAAGAAAATCATAAAATAATCCCCTTCATTTAATTACAAAAAATAATATAATACATTTAATATAAGATAACTTTTTTTTAAAAAAATTATGTTACTTTACGATCCGTAAGATAACTAAATTTAGAATATAGGTATTGGCTTACAACTTGCTTTAAAATGATCCCAAAACTACATTCTATAGAATGAATTAACAATACAAAAATTATTTTAACATGAATATTTTATAAATTATGCAAATTTGAAGAAAAAAGAGAAATATCATAAATTTATAGTTATTTACTCATTAAAAATAACCTAAATGTGTAAATAGCTAAATGATATTAATTCATTCTATAGATAATATAACTATATATACACAGGATAAAAATTAGGCTTATACGTGCAATAGTTTTTTTTTAATCTTACGGATCGTCATGAAAATTAGTGTTTTGAGAAAACGCAGCTTAAAGTTAAGTTATGGAAAAAATAAAATCAAAATAAACTTACATCCCTAAAATTTGCCAGATTGATAGGAAACACCTTCTCCTAATAATAATTGTTAATTTTTTCTTAATTGTTCTAAGTATTTTTTCATGGAAGCCCTTAATGTTTGGAAATCAGCACGAATTTCAGCAGTTCGAACTTTCCATGTCAGCTTACCTCACGATCCGTAAGATAACTAAATTTAGAATATAAGTATTGGCTCATGACTTGCTTTAAAATGATCCCAAAAGTGAATTCTATAGAATGAATTAACAATACAAAAATTATTTTTACATGAATAGTTTAAAAATCATGGAAATTTCAAGAAGAAAGAAAAAGATAAATTTATAGTTAATCACTAATTAAAAATAACCTAAATGTGTAAATATATGAATGATAATAATTCATTCTATATACAATTCTAATACAATTCTATATACAATTGTATGTGTAAATACAATATAATTATATATACACAGGAAAAAAAATTGGACTTATACATGCAATTATTGTTTTTTAATCTTACGGATCGTCATGAAAATTAAGATGCATTTTCTCAAAACACTAAAGTTATAATTATGAAAAAGAAATTAAAATAAACTTACATGACTAAAATTCACCAGCTTGATAGTAAACACCTTCTACTGATAATAATTGTTCATTTTTTTTTAATTGTTCCAAGCGTTTTTTTCTGCGAGCCTCTAATGTTCGGAAATCATTGCGAATTTCAGCAGTTCGAACTCTTTCTATGTCGGCTAAATTTGCAGCAGTAAATGCAAGAGTACCAGGATTTATGCCCAATTCGTTTAATGTATCCATGCGACCTCTATATCCATCATTAAATGCTATGACAGCTTCAAAAACTGCAACTTCTGCGACTGTCTTTCCACAACCAGAAATTTTTGGACAAAATTTCCAAACAATCGAGTTGAAACTCTCATTTTGATTTTGAGTCTTGCCGCTGAGACACCGTTTGAGTAAACTTGGTGCAGATAAATCCGCATACACAGTTTTAATTTTTTTCATCACTTCTACAGGTACAGTAGGTTGATGATGGAAACTCTCTTCATTTGAATCAGAACAGGCCACACGTTTGTTATATTTGCACCACGAGTTTTCCCCTTGTGGGCAAAACATATGCATGGGCTCTTCATCAGTAGAAGACATATGGCAATACGTAGCCCATACAGCTTCTCTCATGCTCTGTAGCGAATGGGTATTAGAGCGAATAGCATTCCCATAATAAACAGTAAGTTTATCAATTATGCTATCCGTCAAACGACCTTTTCCACTAAGAGTCTTTCCATCATTCAGCTTTATGCCACGTAACTGTTGTTTCAGTTTTCTCAAACGTGTACCCATTCGCTTCTGTACATGGCCTACACATTCAAGTTTTTCCACTGGAATTTTACCATATGGGCACAGTTTCGTTATTTCCATGAAGGTTTTGGTATCCCCATCACCGAGATATTTGACATATCGCACATTCCTAGTTTCTTCGGAACGTAAGAAAATTCTTTTCATACCTATAACCTCCATGGAACCTGAACTTCCAGCATGATTCTTTTTGCAATCATGATTTGATGCTGCAGAGCTTTCACATGCTTTGCAAAACGAAGAGAGTATTTCCACATCAATTACTTTCCCACTTTCCAAACCAATCACACTGCATACTCCAATTTTAGATGTATGCCCACGAGTCTTCCATGTACCATCTCCACTCACACTTATATCATTAGCACCGCTAATTGCTCTTTCTTCTTCAGCAGCAGTTTTCATTGATCGCATGGCAACAGTGTGGGTGGCTTTTTTTATTTTTTTGGTGATGACATCGAAGCTCTTTTGTGCAATTGGTGGTAACATATTCATAACACCACAAAATGTTTTCAAGCTGGCTAATCCTTGGCCTATACACCTCATACCATAAACTAACCTAATGTTAATATGAGGCACACTGTTCTTATATCCTTGCATAGGGCAACTGTTTATTTTTTGCACAGAATTGCAGTTCAAACAGTTTACAGAAAACACTGATGAGCTACCACGAATTGATTCTTCAGTAAAACTTACTTCTGAATGGCATATTTTGCAGCACAATGATGTTGCAAGAGCTGCAAATAAAATTCCAACATCGATAAATCGATATCCTTGCAAATTACTGTAATTATCTGCATCATTCACATGATTAGAAGTCTCTAATTTCAGCTTTTTAGCAGATGCTGACTTGCCTTCATTCACAACAGAATCACTTTTCTTATGGCCATGATAGCGGCGTTTTTTGCTTCTATAGCCGACAGATCGATTATATTCTTTACCCATCTCAAAAGGATTTAAATAATTTAAAAAGTTAAAGATAATAATAGAAAAAGCAGTCAAAAAATCAAATATATCGCTGAGCACATGCATATACTGATCAAAGATATCAGCACGTTTCTAGCATTCAAATTATTTCACGATCAAAATAAAGCAGAGTTGAGGAATTTTCTTCCTTCCAGCGAGTTGGGGAAAAGAATAATATGGTTGTGTGGCTCCTTATCTAGCATTTCGCATAGCAAAGATAACGCTTTTCATAGATAAAGCTGAATAGAACAGATGCCAAAGTAGTAAACAGCTGCATCGGCCACGCCCCCCTCCAATGTAAACATTGCCTTATCAGTAAAGTGTGTCAACTTGTTTTAGCTATATTTTTTGTTCTATTGCGAATTTTTTAATGCGGTTTTTTTTAATGTGTTCAGAATACAATACAGAATAAAATTAAGTCATAAAATTTTTTTCGTTTTTTTGATGGATTTACAAGGTATGAGACCCCTTAAAGCAAACCCGAGCAATTACAAAAGTATCAAAATTCGTCAGGAACTATGTAATGTGCTCACTAGAGGCAGCAACACTCTCTGTCTCTCAATACAAAACCCTCAGCTTAAGTACTCTCTAAGTCAATTTAATTCTGGTGAAGAAAGGGATAGGAGAAGTCGTAGTAAAGACTGGAATTATAAATGATTGGTTAATTTGTATTATGAATCTTACAAATATATTATGATATTCTGTTAATATCTTTATATTTTTAATTTAAAACATAGAAACTCACGTTTCATCCTTCTTAAATTTACATATATACAAGACAGTCTATATGTCTGTATTTTGCTAACATGATCATAGAATGCATGGAAACTATGATCATAATCGTTAGAATATCTGGGAAGTGCGTAGAGGCATTATTTTGAAGTGCAACGCAGTAGATACATTTGATTATAATTTCATGCGGAATAGCTTTATGTTTTGTTAATGAAATATTAAGCTAAATATTTCATACCTGTGGGTGTTTTATAGACGTTTTGAATAAGAACTCAGCTTTGTGGACACTCACTATTTATTTACAGTTTACAAATAGTATTTAGGTATATTAATATATCTAAAGGCTGGTATGGAAGTTTCCAGATTCACTTAGAAGTAGACATGTTAAACAAGGATGAGTGACTACTCGCGCTCTTATTTACACACTCCAATATAAAGAAATCACTTGCATGCGACTCTTAGTTCACACGTCCTTTTAAGCTTAAATATATTTCACCACAGCAACAACACGACACTGTCCGTCGGTGACACACTTCGTTTTAGCCGAGGCTCACTCCCGGCTATCCAAGAAGCAGACGTCAACGTCATGTGTCAGCGGAGAGGAAACACACTCCGAAATTTATAATTACAGTGTGCATCGAATGATGTGACAAAAATGTTATATTTCTATGCTCATATATGTAGATTTATCTCTGTGATTAGTTTATTATAAAAGGATGCTTAGTGAAATTACAGAACATATGTTTCTTTCATAGTTTGAGAAAAAAATTAATAACGTATCCTCAACCTTGGAATAGTGTGTAGTTACCGAAAGGAAATAAAGTACGAAATATCAGTATGGTTTGATTAGAGATCTGTACAAAATTCGAGAGGAAAAAAAGCTCCTGTTAAAGCTATCATTACTCTCAGTTGATTTTTAAGGGAATATAATTGTCACAATATTTCTCTTACATCTACCAATTCCTTACATCCTCTTGAAGTATAGCCTTTACTATATGGATTTAGTTTCATTCAGATTAAATAAAATGCGTTCTGTTTAAACCAATGGCTGAAAGGTTAAACGGTTGAGTACTGGTAGTTTGACCTGAACAACTGGTTTCGATACCAAGCGAACGGACTGACTGCATGGTTGGTTTTCGTAGCTTTCCCTAGGTGTTACATGACCACGATCAAGTTTCCTTTAGAAACTCCTCTACAGAGGCCTTCCTGTTCTTAGCGTTAGTCTTCTTGGTTTGACATATTAGAATAACCTAACCTAAACGGTCCCCATTAGCTCAGAGACAACCCCTGCCATTACTGCATGTGAGCAAGTTGAAAATAAGCTCATTTGAAAGTCTCAAGCTCCCTTGAGTAAAATTTTCAAATTGCTGTTGCGATTAAGGTATTAAATGTTTTATATTGATTCATGTAATTACTGAGTTTAGAAGCGAAATCTGCAGGGTATATCAATACAGCGGTGACAAACTTTGAGGAGAGATAGAGTACACGTAGACGAAGAGAAATCACATAGCGATGCATGATCGCAAATACTTTCCTGGCGCGGTAGTGCCGATACAAAACGCAAAAAATGAAAGACACAAAAGTGAGATAAAATGTGTTTTATTATGTTTGTCACAGCGGAAACCAACAAAAAAGAAAAACGACCATCATTAAAGAAGCTGTTCGAAATTACTACCCCGGACAGGGATGAATGCCTCACTTCTCCGATGCGTGGAAGATTTGCATCACGAATGGAAAATCGCATGGGAGATGCATGACGCACAGTTGCTGGATCTCAGTCCCGGATCGTAATTTCGAGCATCTTCTTTGATGATGATCGTTGTCTCCTTATGTTGCTTTTTCTTTATTTTTGCTGTACTCTGAATAATAAACTTTCTCCCCCTATTCGTGCTCTTTCTTTCTTGACCTTTGTGTCGTCACTACCGCCCCAGGAAAGCGTTTTCAACTATGCATTGCTATGTGATTTCCTATCGTCTAGGTGTATTCCATCTTTCCTGGAAGTTTGTCATCTCTGTACTGATATACCCTGTATATTATTGGAGCCGCAGAAAAAATATTTAAAAAAAATTAATTATTGCTTAGTAGTTAAGTCAATTACATAATAGTAATCTGTTGCTTCCTGCCATTCTATTTTGCTCCCGTTGTAATTTGTTATTTTGCAGTATTTGTAGAACAAATTTTTGATGCATATAATTTTTTTTTGCCATAAAGATTGACCTGTGAAAGTAAGTGATAAATCATTTCTTAAATGCCTACTATTGAATAATTAGAATCAAAAGGAAATGTATATATGCCTGTAATATTCTTGTATATTAGCTTTTAGTTAATTATTTAAGTGCAGATAGCTTGAATACAGAAAAGTATTCTAATTAAATATGTTTAAAACATTAGATTTAATTTAAACTACACGTATGCGAAATTACTGAAATACTTACATAAATATATTAAAAAAATTCAAGACTATAAAGCAAATATAGAAATAAGATTATTTAAATACTAAAAAGGAAATTATTTTTGGCACATATGCTGATATGATTTAAACTGATGATTAGTATAACACGTAGGACATTTGCAAGAGCTGGTGTTGCGAAAACCTTTCAGAAAACGGCTGCACATAGTTGCGTTGCTAAGCGATTGAAAACTAATATCAAATTGTAATGAACTTGCTCAGAAATCTAAAACAAAATGAAATACTTTTATTCATTTATCCGCTGAAGAAATCAAGCAGCTGGTTATACGAAACTTGTAATCACATATGCAAATGAAAACATTCATTAGTTTATTCATACAAATTTAAAATAGACAAAAGATTTTGCATTCTCAATATATAAAACGGAATAATTTATGAACTTAAAATTCTCGCTGATCTAAACGTAAAGAGAGCAAAAATTCAGCATACAGTTAGGAAAATAGGTTAAGAGAGTGATGTATAAATAAGAATGCTAATATAAACTGTAAAATGTTGTTCCTTAATATAAGAAATAGACACGTTTAACAACGAAAAGGTGTCTTAAAAATTGAATGTCTATTGATAATGCCAGAGAATTGCAAAATGTATATAAAACGATAAAAATATAACTTCTAAGATTTCAGATTTTCAAGGTCAAATGGTTTGTTGACATTCGCAGTGGCTATAAGATGTACGATTCTGAATTTAAGCTTGACTATTATAATATTTACAAAATATAATAAAAAATTTTTTCATATGATTACAAAATAAAAACGTTTTAGAAAATAGCTGAAATATTCTATGAAAATATGCAGATGAACCTGAAAACGTCAAGCATGTAAAAGAAGCGATTTTATATCACAGAAGTAAGTATTTGTAATGTGAATTAAATTAATTTAAATGTTGATGCCTGCGTAATATGTATCAGTTGACACTATCTTTGGATTTATGTTCAGCTTTCACATCTGTAAAAATATACTGCATTTCGTATTGGCATATAATATACAAAGCATTTTTGTTTCTTCTTTGTTAAGATAATGGAGAAATATTCCCTACGAAATACTTAAAATGAAAGAGCAAAATAAGCATGTTTCTCTTTTCAAAGAATGGTGCGGTATTCATTAAGTTTATGCTTATAGATCTTTTAGATTTCAACAATGATAATGGGTTAGGTTTTGGTAATGATAGCTGATAGCGGCACCAGCTATTCTTTTCCTAATGTTTGCAGAACGCCTATTGTTATCAAGCATTACGGTAAATCCATAAAATTTATTCCAAAGCTGCAGAATGTTACTAGCATTGTGGATACCCCAAAAGATAACTTACGCGTCCAGAAAGTTCGTAATATATAAAAGAAAGACTTTGCGTTTCTATCAATATCTATTTTCATTGAATTTCACGATACACTATTTACAATTTCACTCGTTCTTAATATGATATTTTAATTACTTAGAAAATATATTTATAAACATCTTTATCATTCTATTTTCAAATTTGAAGGAAAAATTAATATATTAAATCATTTCTAATTTAGGATCGTAAGCCACATGTGTTTAGCGTTTTGAAATTATTTATTGATTGTAAGGGGAGATTATGATGAATTCTTTCTTCAGATTTTTTTTTTCATGCAAAGCAGTCAGTATTATTTCTTGAAATTTTATTTAAAGTATTTTGATGATATGCAGTTTTAAATGCAACATTTATTTATTTATTGCAACGCACTTCAGCACATTATTCATCTTCTCTTTAAATATAGAACCTTAACTTTAAGACAAAGAGTTTTGTTGTTATATTTCTAGAAAGTTGAAAATAATCCCACATTTCACGACTGATAATCTTTAACGTATTTTAATCAATTGCATTTATTTATGTTAGTAACTTAACTAGTTTTTACTAACTTTACTAACTTTACTAGTTTTTACTAACTTTTTACTAACTTTACTAGAAATATCTTCTTCGATTGAAGGAGAATGAAATGTGACAATTCGTAATTCAGTGAATCATTTTAAAGTATCATTAGAAATAAATTGCTCAGCAAATACCAAATTGTATTTTAACCGGCAAATACCAAAACTTTTTACCAAACTGAAAATAAATTCATAGTATTTTATATACTATTTTACAAAAGCTGAAAATGTTCACTCTTCCTGATATGGCTAAATTTGACGAGGTTGCTAATGCCACAATTGAATGAAATAAGTACGGATTATCTCTTTCAAAAAAGCGGTTTTACAGCTTCTTTCGAAAGGTACGATTATTGCAACTATTGCGACAACATCCCTTTGGCACAAAGATAGGTAGAATGCACATGACAAGGAACGACCCTCTAACGTGCTATCTATTAAAGGAATTTAAACCCAGCAAATGCTTTTTATGGAGGTTTGTCAAGAATACTGTCTTTGTAATTGACTCCTCGCATATTATATAGGACCCTCTTATAGCATCAACGACGGGGGAATTTAGTGTAGGACAAAAGGGATGATTTCACAGATCATCATCATATCAACACAGGTGAATATCTAGGTATTTCCTAAATATATAACGAGAAACACCTAGATAGTTTGTCTCTATTTTAAGACAATAAAATATGGTGTCTACTGCATAGATTATTGGTCTTGAATTTTACAATCTCTTACGGAATAATGAACAACTTCATATTAGCTACTGAAGAAAAGATCATTACTTCTTTTAAATTTCATCTAGCTTTACTGTAGTATTCTGCTTGTGGCGAATATTATTTGGTGCACAGCGGAATGCATCACTTATACGAATATTTTTAAATCAAGGCATTTGCCATGTATAGAAAATAAATATTTCTTGCTGACATTGCAGCAATGTGAAAAAAAGTATAATATGATCATTATTCTTGTAAGATTTTAATTATTAATACAAGATTTATGTGATCATTATTGTTGTAAGATTGCTGGGGAAGCTTATTGATGCCATTGTTAAATATATGAAAATTAGTAACATTTATATCTTTCAAAAAGCAATTGTATGGTTTCCTATTGTGGAAGTCATTAACAAAAATATTTAAAAGAATATTTCTCAAAATTTGACATAAAAAAGAAAACGTTTGTTTGTAGTTGAAATCAGGCAAAGGCACCAACGCTTTACCGTGGGGTCAACAGTTGTCTCTTTGACTACAACTTTCTGCGTAGTCAAAGGACCTTTCAGAAGATAAAATATTTCTATCCTTCTTCAGCATTAATCCTATAGCATACTTATAAGCATTATTAAGTTGTATATGTTGTAGTTTTGAATACATAATGCTTGCGATGAATTACCCTGATGACTGCTGATTACTGGCAAAAACACAGCGGACTATAACGTCGCAGGAAAATATCGCAAGGCGAAACATTGTCATACAAGACATCGTGAGAGAAAAGAAAGAAAGGAGAAAACATCGTGTTATTAAAGCCATGCGGCGGGGCTAGATTGGATCGTAATAATACATCGTGGTATAAAACTTCTTTGCCGAAAATAAAGCTGTTGAAAATATCACAGCTATAAAACATCCTCATAGAAAATATCATGATAAAAACTAAAGTATCTGGCAATCACTGCATGATGATAACATCGTAAACATCTGTTTATGGTTTTAAAAAAACACCTGTTTATGGTTATCTGTTATCTGCTTATAGTTTTATATTCGCAGAATGATTTGTGAGCTTTAGAAGGACATATTTCATATTTTTGAAAAAACAAATGAATGTTTGCTAAAAAGGCAAGAAGGAAACTTAACCATTAAAAACCTAAAATGACTAGGAAATTAATGGTATACTTATCTAAATTATTACCTTAATGTTTCATAATGAAATGTTTTTAAATTTTGGTTTTTGTTTTCGCTTCGATTTTTCAAAAAAGCTTACACAGCTAATGAAAATTCTCATAATGACTGTCCTTAAGGAACATTAAACTTACAAAATTTAAACTATGTTTTTAATTATTAAAGGAATTTTAAACTTATGCACTTAAATACTGAAGATCATTGTTCAATTAATCCCTTTTACAAAGCTATATTGGTAGTTTTCCTGAAAAACATAGTCTAAAATGAATGTCAGATAAACAAAGTGAAAGAAAATAAATTTACAATTTGATAATTAATTAAACAGTTTTAGTAAAGGCAACCTCATGCAGTTACTTATCCTCCATAGTTTAACCTTTTTAGGCTATATATTTTATCAAAAATTACCAATTCAGCTTTTTAGAAGAAATAATTGAATAATGACCTTTACTGTTTAATTACTTAAGTTTAAAATTCTTTTACTGTTGTGCATAGAATTAAGTTTCTATTCGTTTTCAGTTTTTGAATGCTTTAGTCTTCTTCTT
Source organism: Stegodyphus mimosarum (assembly GCA_000611955.2). Lineage (NCBI taxonomy): Eukaryota > Metazoa > Arthropoda > Arachnida > Araneae > Eresidae > Stegodyphus > Stegodyphus mimosarum. The sequence goes on along the minus strand of KK122574.1, from coordinate 595,917 downwards.
GGTTTTTTTAGCTAAAATTTGTTAGTTTTTTCAAAAACATAAATTCTGTGAGTAAAAATATATCTGTTCCTTTCTAGCGCTCAGAAGTGATTATAGGAATATACGTTTACAACTTTCAAAGCCTGAAAGCACATTGTTACGATGTTAACGTCATGTGATAATTTATCATGTGATTAATATTAACAAAGATATTTTCTATGACAATGTTTTAAAAACCTTCATTTTCGACGACAATGTTTCATACCACGATGTTTTATAGCTACGACGTTCTCTCTTTGCTTTCTTTTCTGCCGCAATATTTTGTACGACGATGTTTTTGTCTTGCATTCCTTTCTACGCTATGTTTTTGGGGGACACCATGATTACTTACCAGAAATCTATGTTATACGAATAACATTACACAAACAGATTCCATATTTATTAAATTATTTCAGCCAAAATTTACCACGAATATAGATAAAATGTAAGAGATGGGGAGATAACAAATTAATGGAAATATCTACCCAGGTTTCGGATTTAATAAAATGTGAGTCTTTTGTGTGTGGGAAGGGGTGTTGTCAAGAACATTTTCCTTGTATCTTCCCTCCTTGCTACTTTTCAGGCTCTTTGTAATCATATCACCGATTATGTCGTCCTGATAGGAAGTGATACGCTGCACTAAGTGTTGAACTAAGCTGATTATTGTATTGATGTCTCTCATGTCCGACAAAGTTTGATACACTTCAAACGTGGGAAATATGTTTTACTAGTGTAAAATATATTACACTAAATAATTATTCTTTATTTTATTCCATAAAATTGCCTTGAAAGATGCTTTCAGTAAATGACTGTACTATATCTCATAAATATAAACACATATTTTTCTAAAATAAGTCTAATACTTTTATATTTGAAAAATATCACCTCAAAAGATAAAGCCAGAGTCAAGAAGGGTAATTCATATGAAATAAAGTGTTCTCGTTCTTTAAGAATTAAGACTTTTCAGCGAGTGTTATCCTGCCACTAATATGAAAAGATACTTGGGAAAAAAGGCAACCATAGCAGTTTACATTTTAATCATATCTACATGAAAATTTTTATTTCTGACAGAAGAAAATTCTAATTAGAATCATCAACTGAGATAAACATATTTTTGGTCCTTCCATATGCTGATACCTTTCTGATAACTACTTCAGCATTTTTATTACTTTTATTGTGTAAGGCAACTAATGAAACGTCATAATGCCTGCTTACAATCTTCTTTCATCGGCAATTTAAAAAAAAACATCTGAAGTGATTTCGCGACTCCTTATAAATGAAACTTAAGCTTTAATGTACATTTGCTTTCAAAAACATTTTAAGCAAATTGCTGCGTATTTGACTGCTGGAAAACATTAAGCACTGAAACCGTGTTTAATTTTTGATGCTGCATTTTGGAAATACAGGAGTTATCAAACTAATGTTTTCATAAACTGAATACTAACATCCCAACTTAATGAGCTCGTTCTTAGGGTCATATTATTCATAAAATAGCTACTCACTTGCACGCATTTTGATTATGCTTCATAAATGTCAAATACATATCTTAAACTAAAAAGACCTGTTAACTGTGTCCTTCAGTTATTTTCAGAAAAAGTATATTTTGTCTTAACTGTTACATGGAAAAATAACTTAGCAAATTCTCTTTTCGTGTACTATAAATGTACTTTAAGAAAAACTGTACAGAAGTGATTAAACCATTGCTTGCGAACAAAAACACAGAGCCCAAATCGATCAAGATAATAATCTGCTTCCTGCAGACTTGCTACTAATTTTTTCCTAAGTTCCTTCATTTACTTACAGGAGATTTCTAGTTGACTGGAGGTTTTCAACACATGTGATGGCTTCATTTTTTCTACATGCAATTTTACTTTGTTAAGGACCTTTAAAAGCGTGGAGCAATATCTTTTAGATCATCAATTAAAAGTACACTAAGGGGGGGAGGACACTTGTATATCTCCCGTTCTTCTGCGCCGATTGACAAAATTCAAGTCGCATTTTTTATGTCTCGAAAGCGCGACTTAGGATATATAATAGATTTATATATAGCATTAGCCTATGGTCCTAGGCATTTTGATACAAAATCCGATTTTTTCTGAAATAACATACTATTTTTTTTCCATATTTCCATTCTACGACTCAAATTATGTCTAGATATTAAATTTTGTAATTTTTGGTGAGAAATTTATGGAGAAATTTAATAATTTATCTTGGCGGATATTTTTTCAGTTTGCGCCAAGAATAAATTCACTAGGCGAACTTGTTAATTTATAGCAGCCTATTTTGCTTTCCTTTTTTTCATTGCCCACGAGCGGAAAAAAGTCATCCTTCATACTTTTATAGTTCAAAATGTGTTTCGAAAAATTTATAAAAATTATTTAAAAATTAATCATAAAAAGTTGCTGAATTTTATTTGGAATGAGCATAAATTTCGAAATATGAAAGGAAGAATCAAATAAGTTGAATAAAAAATTGATATTAATAAATATATACCAAATTCAATTAACATTAAGGGCTTAGGAGATGCCCAGGGACTTGTTGAAGGCTCGATGACATCGCTTTCTTGCATGCCGTTTAAAAGTACTCGTACAACTTCCTGTTTTGCAGTCGCTAGACGTCTTGGTTGTTGCTTGATTGGTGGATGATGACCGGTATCGATTCTATGTTATTTCACACTGTTTCGACCCTCGTCAGAAGGCAAGCAAGAGAAAACACCTTGAAAATCTTCCGGCAGCATTCCTCTCTTCGTCGCTTAATTGCGCATTCCGCAATAAGTACGATGCTGAAATATTCCTCATAGATATTCGTACAATATTACAATATATTACAGCAGTTATATTTTCAACTACTGAAACGTTGAATACATCTCAATTCGAAATACAGAGAAATTTAATTCGATCTCGCAGCTAATTCGCTGCAATCAGTAACAGCCCTAAGTAAACAACAACAGTTCGCTTAAAACAATAAATTTAAATTAATTGTTTTAAGCTAAATTTAACGCTTAATTTAAATTTTGGGAGCCAATTTTTTAAAAACTACTCGTGCGGTTTTTACAAAACTTGGCAGTTTGGCATAATTTGAGCCCTTTAATCGAAACATGGAAAAAATTTGGCAAGTTGTTTCAGAAAATGTCTGATTTTGTGTCATAATATCTATGTTAGAATACTGCTATATATAAATCTAATATATATCCTAAGTCGCGCTTTCGAGACATGAAAAGCGCAATTTGAATTTTGTCAATCGGTCAAGTAGAACGGGAGATGTAGAACTGGCGTTTTTTTTTTTTCTCTCTGTGTACATGACAAAGCATTGACAGCAGAGCTAATTTGTGTAAAAATTGCATACCGGCGCTGACGTTTGGTCTCTGAGCTGTCATGGCAGTAAGCCGATCAGATTGACCGTTGGCGCGTCTCTGTCAATGGGTAACACAAAGTAAACTAAATTATCATTGCAGTTGAAATTTTACATGTCGCATATTTAAATAATTTTCAGAAATGTCGTGAAATCTCACTTCAAAACAAGCATGCTGCCGAACGTAGAGGGACGCGAATTTCCAAGGCAGTTAGTTTGACCGCTACCGCAGTTCTGCCATTAAAGCAAATGGCTTTAATTATCTAAACTTTTAAATAAAAAAAGGCCCACCAGCGGCCGAGCGGTGAAGACGCTGAACACTGGTAGTTTGGTCCAAGGTTCGAATCCCGCGAGCGGGCTGGCTGCATGGGCGTTTTCGTGGTTTTCCCCTTGTGTAACGTGTATACGAGCCAGTTTCTCTTAGAAAGTCCTCCACGAAGGCATCCCTCCCTTTAGGCAGATAGCCCTCGTGTGCTTTGCTGTAATTGAATAACCTAACCTAACCTAACCTTTAAATAAAAAAATATCTTTATTGCATGTAAGTAGATGCATGCATTTTGATAAGAATTCTTATTGTTTGATAAAAGCCGTAGCGGATGATGACCAAAACATTTAAGTGATTAAAGGTCTTTTATTCTTTATCATAAGTTGATAAGTAGTGAGTTGAAGTAAGTAATATTCTTCATAAAGTAAAAAGCTTTATGTTAATTTTTTGTGAAACAATTTTGTATTCAACTTTGTTTTATTTTTTACCAAAGAATAAAATGCATATAAATAATATTCCATTTGCAGTACTAAATCATCTTCCAGATTCCTTTCCTTTTTGTAAAATTTGTAGGCAATGAATTGTAAACTACTTAAAGAAAATAGCGTGCATATCAAGTAAGGACAAAAATAAGGTAATTAATTTAATTAAAAAAAAACGCGTTTCAGCTGTGATGTTTCACGCATAAATTTAATTCCTAAACTCAAATGAAGTTAAAATTTTTCATTTAATATCTTCATTGCTAAGAAATCAGTAGTTATCTTTTAAAATTTCGAAGAACGCAGTTGGCTTAATACGTAATCTCAAATAGTCTATTAGTATCCCAAATTAATTTAATGAGTTATCATGAGCTTCTCCTGCGTTCTGACAAGATTTAAAGCGCGTTTTCTGAAATCTTTTGTTAAATCTATATTGCTTTCCAAGAAATATATTCAGTCTTTTATAAACTGCACTGTTTTCTAAAATTAAGTAGATTATTCACTAAAACATTGTACCCAGATCAATTTTAAGATAAGGCTTTAAATACTTTCTTTATTATAGCGAAAAATATCTACAAAGACTACGAAGTACAGTATTAAGTTTTGGCAGCTGCATAGCACGAACTCAATGTTAGTATACAGGGAAATATAAAATTGCATCTAAATTTATTTAAACACCATTTTTTAAGTTTTGAAAAAGATGTGATAAAAAGAATTTTTCACAATTAAAATTTCAGATCAGGGTTTAGTTTAGCATGAGAAGTGAGATGATGAGGGTGAAAGAAATTTTACAAAAGTCAATTCATTTATTGAAGAAATCTAACTTAACTTATTAACAACGAAGTCGCCCTAATGCCCGTGAATTGGAACATCGGCAAGTCGCCTCAAACGCCTATGTCCATTTTATGCCATAATTAATATCTATCATTCAAATAAAACGTTACAGATATTCATCATTTGAGACAAATAAGTTGCTCAAAAAATATGGCTGCAGGTTAGCCGTATCTTCTCTCATTTCTTAATCCTGAACCGTGTAATTCCAGTTACGTAGAAGAATAGCTGATAGAATTTTGTGAAAACTGTTTCAATACTACAAGGATTCTCTACACACAGAGATTTTAATATGATGCATGCAAATCATAAGTAGTAATTACGCTTCAGTTACTTAAATGTCAAATGTTCAGTCACTGTTATGTACAATACCTTCCTATGACCGATGTAAATTTTAACAGGAAGTGATGATTTATCTAAAACAAAACATTTCTCATCAAAACGAGCATATTTCGAAGTTAATTTCCAAAATATCTCGAATTTTGTTTGATAATAGACAGTAACAAAAGATCATAATACGCCAATTCTCTCTCACATTCTTCGAGAAATTAGAGCACATATTTAAAGGACATTTTGTGTCTAATTTCTTAAAGCTCAAATAATAATTTTAATGAATGAAATTTTTGCCGTGCAGTAATGTATATAAAGCTTTAGATAGTTCATTCAGAGAACCCTTTTACCTTAGTTTGAGAACATTTCTGATTATTACTACATATTTAAGTTTACTATTTAAAAACATAAATCCTGTAGAAATTTCAGATAAAGTAAGAATGAATACTTTACCTCAGGCATCGGCAACCTATGGTGTGCCAAATTTGGAACGCGATACAACTCTCGATAGCACCCTACAGCAATCTATAAAGTAATTAGATAAAATATATAATATAGTCCTCTGTTTTGTAGTATTGCTATGTATTAATTTACAGAGCATTAACTTACAGTGAATGATGAATTTTTAATGTTAATATTTGAGAATTATTTTAATGCATTATTGTTTAAGTTTTGTTCAGCGAAAAGGCGGGTTAATCTTTCTTTTTCCCAAGGGGATACCCTTGTTGGGGGTCAAGGGTTGACGGAATGCTGCGCTCTCGTCCCCTCTTTTCTCGAAACTAAACACGTTTATGCTCGTTTGGAGGCGAGAAAATACTTTAGCTTTTCTGAAAAAGAGAACTTTGTGTTATGTTTATTACTAATGGGTGTTGCAACTTGACAGAATTGAGGTTGAAAACGTTCCATGAAGATTTGCGCGGAAAAGGGTTTGCAAAAAGGGGGGGGGGTAGTTTCCATGGAAATTTGGTGGTTAATTATCGCCTTTTTTTTCTAGTTTATTAGAGAGAGTTGAAGTTTTGTGTTGGATTGGATAAGTATAATGTTATAGCTATTTTGAGCCGATAGTGAATATAAAGGCGGTCCGTAGTGTTATGGATTTCGTAATTATTTAGCTATTTAGTAGAATTGTTTTATTTCCCCGTGCAATGCAACAAGAGACTTTTTTTAAGAGAAAGCTACGGCGGAAAAGTAAAAATATAAGAGCGCCTGCATTTCATATTTAATAAATAGATATCTCGTAACTGTACTGTTTTGCTATCCAGAAAAATCGAGAAAATAGACTTTACGAAAATATTCTCGTGCTTCATAAAAAAAGCTTATAAAAGCCGTATTCAAGCATCTCATCTCAGTTGTTTTAAGCGAACTGTTGCTGTTTACTTAGGTCTGTTATTGACTGCAGCAAATTAGCTGTGAGATCTTATTAAATTGCTCTGTATTTCGAATTGAGATGTATTCAACGTTTCAGTAGTTGAAAATATAACTGTTGTGATATTGCACGACTATCTCTGAGGAATATTTCAGAAGAGTTGCTCGTCATAGTCAAAGCAGTAGAATATTTCCATCATTATTTATACGGCAGCAAAGTCCTTCTCCGCACGGATCATGCACGCATCACTAGCCTGGCTTTTAAATTTCAAAAATCTTGAGGGTCAAATATTCAGGTGAATACAGGAATCCAAGAATATGACATCACTCTCCGTCATTGGAAGGGATCATCGCACAGAAACACCGACGCCTTGTCTAGAAGAACTTGCCCCGAAAACTGCCGATATTATTTCAGTGTCCAAGCTAAATACCCGCTGCTTAATCCAGTCGCACGGCAAATTACAACATCAACATCGGCGCAACCAGACCCATGGAGCGAGAATGTCAGCAATTCAGGAAAGACCAGCTGGAAGACCGTGACATTAAACCCATAATTGATTTAATCGGGTCCTCAAACAGAAAACTTTCCTGGCAGGACATTTCGAGCTATGGTCTTAGGACAAAACAATGTTGGGCCCTCTTGGACTAACTCCATATTCGGAACTGCGTCTTGTACTGAAAATTCGAACCGGATGATGGGAAGACGTTCCGATGGCAACTGATACTTACAAGATCCCGAATGTCCTTAAAGAACTATAAACCAGCTCTCCAGGAGGTAGCTTCGAAATAATGAAGATCTTACAGAGTGTTTCTGAGCGATTCTACTAGAGTGATGCAAACGATGGCATGGAAAAGTGGTACTGATCTTGCAATGCCTTTGCGGATCGGAAAGGACTGAAGAAAAGCAGCCGAGGGAAGTTGCAACGTTACAATGTAGGAGCACCTTTTGAGCGTATCGCCTTTGAAATCCTGCGACCTCTGCCACGAACTGCTGATGGCAATAATTACATCCTCGTTGTCATTGATTACGTAACAATGTGGCCAGAAGTATATCCTATTCCTGATCAAGAAGATGCCATAATAGCAATTGTAATAATACAGCACTGGATTTTCAGGTTCGAAATGTCTCTTCAGTTACATTCAGATCAGGGAAGGAATTTTACCTCTACTGTAATCAAAGATCACTGCAAGCTACTTGGCGTTGACAAAAACCCAAACGACGCCTTTAAATCCCCAGTCGGACGGCATGCTAGAGAGGTTTAATCGAAACATTCTTAGAAAATTCTCATTAGTGGTTTCCGGAAATCAACAGGACGGGGACAAGAAGTTAAAACTGTTTCTACTGGCATACCGCAGTGTTGTCCACGAGACTACCGGCTCTTCGATCGTGACCTTCGTCTACTTTGTAATCTTTTGTTTGGTCGCCCTTCGGATGCGTCTTCATCGCCTGAGGAATACATTCAAGATCTCCAGGATCGGTTTGAAGTGATGCACAACTTTGCATGGGAGCGAGTCAACTTAGCGACAGAGAAGATGAAGACCTGATACGACACCAAGAGCTATTGGACATCATTTCAACGAAGGAGACAAGGTGTGGTTGTGGAATCCGATTCGACGGAAAGGACTCTGTCCGAAACTACAGTGACCTTCTGATGGTCCGTACACAGTCCTAAACAGGTTGAACGACGCCATGGTTCGGATCGCAAGTCATCGAAATCTAAGCCTAAAGTCGTTAATTACGACAGGTTAGTTCCTTACCATGGCCATAGTACGTAGTGCATATAATTGTAAATAGTATAAGAACATTGTCCATTTTGTTTCTAAATTTGCGTTTGATTTGATTTGTATTTAGTTTCTGATAGTATTTCATTTTTTTATTTATTCCAATTATTGTTTATGTTGCTTGTTATGGTAATGTAATGCTTATTATTGCATTGATGCCTTAGTTGAAAGTCAGGCTTCCTGTCCAGGGATTTTACTACCCGGAACGTGCAGTCCTTGGGAAGGGGGCAATATTACGGATTTTGTATTTGATTAGGTATTTTTAGTAGAATTATAATTAAATTGTTTCAATCCCCATGCATTGCAGCGCGAGACTTATTTAAAGAGAAAGCTACGCCGGAAAAGTTCAAATACAGCAGCACGCTCATTTAATAAATAGATATCTCGTAATTGTACTCTCTTGCTATCCAGAAGAATCGAGAAAATACCAGATGTTCTCGTTCTTGATTAAAAAGCTTATAAAGGCCGGAATAAAACATCTCACCTCAGTTGTTGTTTTAAGCGAACTGTAGTGGTCTACGTAGTTCTGTGATTGATTGCAGCGAATTCGCGATGAGATCGGGTTAGGTTTCTCTGTACTTTGAATTTGAGTTCTATTTATATTTTAGTAGTTTAAAACATATGTTGTGTCGCCAATTCTGTGTCGCAAAATTTAAGTGTTTTTAATCATTTAAATAATCAATTATTTAAGTATTTTATTTGTATTTGTATTTGAGTTTTTAAATTTTAAATTTTGAAGAGCATACTGAATATATATATATATCTTTGTAAAGAGTGTATTTAAAAGCTTTAGGCAATTATTTTTCTTCAAAGGTCCAATTTTCTAATGAGGAAAGGGGAGCGTCTTTTAACGAAAGTAACATCTGTGGAAATAGCTTTTTAAGATGACAGTTGGAACTGAGGGCATTATATTGTTGTTTCCCTTGTCATTTGTTACGAATCAGTAAAATGGATATCGTAATTGGCTCCCCGCAATTCCCTTACACTTTAGCTTTGTGAATGTTGTCTTGCTTATAACTTCGAAAGAAAGGAAAGGTTGTAAATTGGATCTCGAAAGGGCAGTTTTTGTTGTTTCTCCTTAGATTTTTCGCTTGTTAACAAAGGGTTCGAATTTTTAGTCTCAAGTTTTCGCAAGTGTCAGAGTCATTTCTACAGCTGGGCAACGGTCAACTGTAGACAAAGGGACCGGAGGGGCGTTTGCTCTGCGGCCAAGCTTCATTCTTGCGGGTGTCTTGCGCTTGCGTTCTGCGGACGGATGTTATGTCTCCCTCGGCTTTTAGCTGAAGAGATTTGCGTTGCTTTAAGAGCCAAGCATTAGCTCGAGATTTAACTGGTTACTCCGGAGGTGTGAGGTGGTAACTCCTGGACTTTTGATGAGCGTTCTACAGAGTTTACGGGCGACTGACTATCAGAGTTCAAGTTGTGGGCCGATAGAATGATTTTGTGTCAGAGGAGTCCTTGATTCATCTACTATAGTATATCTAGTTTTTATCAACCATGATGTCATCCCTTTTCACCTTATTTGGGCAGTGTGGTAAATGATCCGGCGCGGACTTTCGTCGATTTATCTATTTCAGTGTATCTTGAGTTATCGACAGCCTGGTTTCCTACTTATCAGTAATTATATCATCCTTGTTCACCTTATTGTGGGCTGAGTTCAAAGGACTTAATTTTCAGTTAATTACGAAGTGCTTAAGTTGTCTCCGATTTGCAGCATGGTTTGATGGGCGCTTGTCGATCAACTGTGAGTTACTTAATATTTTTATTCGTAAGATTTCTAGATGTTCTATTCATAGTGTAATTTAAACTAATCCTGCTTAATTTGGGGAGAAAGAGAAAAATTTAATTGAAAATTAAAAAAAGAAAAGGATTGTTTGTGTCTTATTTAGAATTTAAAATTATTGTCTATAAAACACGTAATTCTTTAATTGTAATTCCTACATTAGCTTACGTGAGATCCATTTATAAGTAACTAAGTTTACGTATAGAATAATCATAACAATCATTTATTCTGTTAAATTCTAAATATGTTTTGATAAACGACTTAAATAATGTGAAATATTTTTTACTGTTGTATGTAAGGGTAGTCTGGCCAGCTAGCTTTTGGTTATCCAAGATATTAATAAATGGGTGTGATTTTATGTTATTACTTGCATTTGTTTTTTTTGTGTTACGTACTAGTTGATCTGTTCAGTCACTTCGTTTGTTTGAGCCGTAAGGCTTTTAAGAAACATGGATATTTTATCGGGGTTATGGAAAAAAGTTTATGCATTTTAGAGTACTCACAACGCGCCCTGTTATTTTTAGAAAATATGTACTAACCACATTTTATTGAATATTTAAATGTTTTGTTTTAGGTGCCAGGAAAGTTAGAACTAGTGCTTGATTTTTCGTAGTGGAACTGATTGATTGGTGTTTGAATATTTCTTCTCAGATGCTTATGAGGTTTTTATTTAATGAATATGAGCTTGTTATTCTTCAGTTAATTTTAGAAATGAGTGAAATCTTAGAAATGTTTGAGATAGTATTTTATTCTACCAAGTACCAGTGAAGATTTATTCCTGCTTGTGTTTTTAGGTTGAGATTTATTAAGATGTATTAGCTTTGCTTTGTGTGAATTAATTGATTTAAGAAATAGTTAATTTAGATATTTTCTTCGAGTCAGATCAATCAGTCAGATACCTCCCTAACTAATTGATTTTAGTAGTAAGTATTTATTTTAGTTTGTCCGGCACCAGAGTAGATCAGAGTTTTAAGGTTAGATATTTAAAAAGTTAAAAAGTGGTAAAATTTAAAACCAATAAAGTTTCAGCTTCGCAACAGATAACTGCAGTGCGATATTGCGATTGTAGGAATTGCTCCGAGGAAATTTCAGCATTTTGTTTAATTTCTTGAGATAAAAATAACTTTTATTATCTTTTTATCGACGTGTTCATTTAATCCATACATACCATCACGTACGCAACAATATAAAAAGATTCTTCTGAACGTCTCTGTCTCAGTATTATACTATTAATATTGCCTATAATACTACGTTACTCTGCCCAAAAAGTTTCACTAGATAAAAAAACTAAAGTAAATAAAGTAAAAGTATAAAATTAACAAAATACACACTACAGCTCAACCAACCTAAAAACACAACGTAATACGCCTAAAACGTCAAAGTAAATAAAAGAATCGAAATCGTAATTAGGTAATGAAAGAAGCGTCTGCATCTTCAATAAGCGTCTACGAAGCGAACATCTAGTTATGTAGTTATGTAATGCATTAATTTTTCGCTTCCCTGAGTATTCATACTTTAGTTTTCTGTTGCGTATAACATATGATTACGTTAGTTTAAGCTATAAAGCATTTATGCTTTTAATGCATTAATTTTAAGAACTAAAAAAGTGCTCAGTACTTTTAATATAAAATGAATATTCCAATTCAATAATGCATGCAGTGCATATCAGAAATAAATCCAGAAATGTTTATATTATTTTCATCTAATTAAGCTCATAGAAGAAGTAAAATTCAAATATATAGTCATAGTTCCTCTTGAACCCGTTCATACCTAAATCATCTTTATTTTCAATATTTAAAAAAAAGCTCTTTATTGAATTTTTCGTCTTGCGTCTTACTAAAATACTTAACATTTAATTAAATCTAGAAGACATTCACGAGTAACCTAAAAAAAGCAGGGCATGAAATTAAATTTTTATTACTTTATTATACTTCCATTATTTTTAATGAATGCAAAGGATTTCCATGGAAAATTAATTGCACAAGTTATTTTCAGAGATATTTTATTTGATATCATGGAATCATTTTCAGCGATGAATTGTGAAAATCATTATTTTTTTTCCCAAATAGAACACAGTCAGAATAAAAATGTAATTAGATGTTTTCATTTGACACACTTTGTTTTAAGGTCTTTTACAAAATTATGAGCTTAAAGGATTTTAGCACATATACTGAAATAAAGTATATCCGCTTTTATTTTCTTGTAAATATTACTTATTTTTGAACATTTAATACATCATTTAAGAAAGAAATTTAATTACCCTCTTTATGTATCTTCTAATATTCATTATTCATTTTTCAACACATGTCTTGTAATACTCATAATTATAATTATTTTTGTCTAAAGGTTATTCACTAAAGGTAACTGGAAAGTATATTTTGCAGAAAATGATATTCTTGAAGCAAATGCTATATGCTTTGTTGCTTTACGTAAGTAAGAGAAAGAAAGCTAAGAAAAGACAGAAGTTTTCAGTCCGACATTTACTATTTAGGCTTGCCTCTGACGGAAATGTTTTTAAAAAGTTAAATGTGTGTTTTATACTTAAAAGTCCTATAAATGTTTGCATAGGCAGTGAAACAATTTTAGGGTTCGTCAAGTCAGATTCAAATTAACGTTTGTTTAATTAATTAACATAGTATTATTCCTAAAGTAGTTTATTCGAATTTCTATACTTCAAGATTTTATTCTTATAAGTCGCTGTCTGCAGCTTTTTAAATTGATTTGGAAGTAATTCTAACAAAATTGTCAGTAAAGAATTTTCATTCGTTTTAACAAACACATTAAATCCAGAAACTAGTTCTGAAGTTTAACAGATTCTTTTCCTCTAGACTTGCAGAATTAAAAAAAATTAATGTTTGAATGGATTTCATGACATTCTTTTGGATCGATTACCCATTTAAATTGTCAGCCCTATGCTTAATAAGAGCACGTTCTTGATTTATGCTTATTGTATATCACAGTTTATTTCTCATTGTTTTGTCTTATATGAGAATTGAGAATTTTAAACATTTTTCACAGATCATTGTCTAGTTTTCTACCTGTTTTCGAGGAAATACTTTATTGTTCTGATTTTGTTTCTTGAAAGTTTAGCAAATCATGAACTAGCGCTAAAATTTCAACAAATTTATATTACGAATCATTTAAATTTCTTGTAACTCAACCCCCAATTTTAATGTTTTATTTCTATGACTTAGACAATTTCTTGTTTAACAACTTTCTATTCCTTCAACTCAGTTTATAATTTTTATCCAGCTTCAGTTTAACAGAGAAAAAAATTCATAATCTTCGTATCCTCATGGTTTTCACATATTTCCTTTCAAATATTTTATCTAAATGTATAGCAATGACGTTAATAATTTAACCCAAATGCCATTTATGAAACTGTTAAATTGAGTTTCCAAAACATTGTTAAAGTGAGTTTCCAAACATTTTTTTTATTTTAATGAATAAGTTTAAACGATACGTAATATATAATATGTGAACAATTTACTTTTTTTATTATTTTTGTTGATGGAGTAGTTATATTTCATGCTGTTTATTATGTTAATAAATATCTTAAAGTGATGCATAATTAATATATAATAAAACTGTAAATCTGCCTTCTTGCCTCTATTCCCTGACTATGTATGCATTGCCGGAGACATCGAATTGTTTTAAATATTTCTAACTGTATGACATCCTGAATCATATTGGTAGATTGGTTCGTCACCCTACAGCTACAAAGTTGCCGAACCCTGCTTTATCGCTTCGTAATTGAAATATACAAAGCCTTTCAATAATAATTGCAAGAATAAATGACTCTTTGATGGTTGACTAGAAAGTTCAATTTCAGTTTAAAAGAACAAATCAAATATGGAAGCAGGCTCTAACGACAAACTAACTTCCGTCGTAAGAAATATCGGAGGTTAGACTTGATTACTTGAATTTTGGCCAAGCATGAGAAAGCCATCTACTTAAAGGGAGGGATGGGAGAGCGTTTTAAGACCTATATCAAACAGTTTACTTTCTGCTGCTGGGGTTCGTGGCATCTCTTAGAAAAATAGAAGCCACCTAAATTTTGACACATTCTTTCTATGAAGAAAATTTTCAATTGATGTAATTTTGGTCGCATAAAAACTGAATGCTTTTTGTTTGACCGCCTAGGCTGCGAAAAATATTTAATTCTACTTAGCCTAGATCAAAAATTAAATACTATGTATTTTTCTAAAAGTAGCGCGTTATGTGATAGGATTTGTAACACTCTTCAACCTTGTTTAATTTTACATATTTCTTTAAGTCAAAGCATTAATTTATCCATTAATATCAAGTGTTCAAATAAATTTGGCCACCAAATCATTCTGAAACGCCCTGCATTTGAGCTTTATGAATAAATTACAATTACGACTTTCAAAAGCAAATAGCACATCTTTTGTTAATACTTTGCAGTAAGTAATGCATTACAAGGACGTTTTCTATGAAGAGAAAAAATATTATTCTTTTGTACAACAAATACGAATGACGGCAAGGAATAGAATTCGGGATAAAGAAATAGAATTTAATTATTCAGTTTGCTCTTAGCCTAATAAACATACAGGAGGAAGTTCTTTGCAATATTCTAAAAGGAGAGAATATAACAAAAATCGCATTTCTATAATATCTCTTTCCTTCTTTTTCTTTCATTTTGCATGACTAGAAATGTATGAAATCCAGCTTTTCATATAAAAGCTACTTTTTATGTTTTTTTAGAGAAAGCTCTGCTGTGTGATATGAATAAATTTTGTTTAGCTGTTAAAGATTTAAAATCTTGTTTAATAATAAAATGATATTTTATTTATTATGTATTTTATGATATGTAAGTAAAGAAATGTCTCCGAAGCTACGCTTTTATATGCATACAGTATCTAAAGATAGGTAAGGTATTTATTTATTTTAATTAACCAGTTATTTTATGTTCAGTATCTGTACTCTTATTTCTCCCTTTCCTTTTTCCAGACGAAGTGCAAATTTTAGCTCGCACATATTTAAATGAGATAGAAAGAGATATTAGCATTTAAAGAAATATTTTGTATTATTAGACAGAGCTTGTTCCTCCCGCTGAAGGCCACGTTATTAGTTGAATTTCTACGATAGCATTCAGTATTCTGCGCTGCTTTATTCCTGTCAATAATGTTTGTCATGGTAATGTATATTATGAAACATTCACATATTATAATGTTGAATGTTTAATAATCGCAGATAAACAGGATTAAAATACGTGTTGAACCCAGAATTGGCCATTTTTTGGATTTTATGGGCCACTGAACCCATAGCTGGAAGGTTCATCAAAATTTAACTGCTGTTTACTATGTAATTAAATAGTCGTTTAACTAGCAAGAACTATGGACCAGTAAAATGCTCTTTAATATGATCTCATATGAAATACTTTCCAAGACTGGATTTCAGAAAAGCTGCTGTTTAAAAGCATTTATTTTGACTATGTAGAAATCCCTGGAATCAGTTTGCATGATAAAATGCATTATGGCTAAATGGCGAAAACTGTATCTTGCTTACGTCTCAGATTTAACCGTAAGTAGAAATTGAGGGTCTATAACTGCGACTCCTGTAATACAAAAAATCTGAAACATGTCAGCAACGAAACTCAATATGTATTGATATGCATACGTCCAACACCTAAGCTTAACAGCACTGAATAGAGAAAACGGTAATTGAAGGGAGACAAATATGCCAAGTTGTTTATTTTACTTAAGGCAAGATAATAATCGGCAGCCTGTTCAAAATAGTAAGTCAAAACAAGAATACCAAGTCTTGAGAAAGGTTAGACCTTCAAATTTAACATAAATAAAAAAGTGCCAAAATTGTTTGGATTTCAAAATAAAAATGTGTCTATTACTAAGTAATTTAAAATTCTTGGAGAGTTGTCTAATTTATCCATTATACCATGATTAGGCCTTACCTGTTTATGGTACAGAAATACAAATAGCTGTTTCTCTTACGTCTGGGAAGCAGATCAGTAGATTCAAAGGATATTCCGACTATCTGTCACAGCTTTGATTCGATAAAGCATGGCACTAGCATCCATAAAAGGAAGTTCGTCTGAAGCGACACCACGGAAAACAAATATGACGTTAAGGAAATCGCTTTAAATAACAAACGCCCTTTCGCGGTGCCAAAGTCCAAAAATTGTAGCTCAGTAGAGCACTAAAACATCACTGCAGAAACATCATAATATCTATATCGTATATTTTCCTAGTAATACGTTGAACCCCCTTTAAATCAGATGAGATGATTATGAGCTTTGCACCAGATGAATTGACTCTGGAGATGTACAGACAGTGTAACTGTGGAGTTATCATCGGGACACAGCTATCACCTGGGACAGCCACATTGCTTTGCTGTCCAATTTGAATGAATCTGACAGCATTGCAAAAGTTTTCAATGTGGCTGTCTGAATTGGGCTACACTGCTGATTGGTCTTCAAACATACTTAATTCAGGCCCACTAAAGGCGAAGCAGATATTACCACTAAATACTGATAGTTAGACAAGATTCAAATTCAATTCAGAATCTGCTGCTTATACTTGAGAGAACACAATGCAAATCTAGAAAAATCATTCTTAGGGTCTTAAAAATGTGTTTTCTGAAAGTTTCGAGAATGCCGTCAAATAAAAATTATTCAGATAGTCCTACCAGAAAAGTAACACGATTAACATAAAATTAGGTTCACATTTATCCCTTTTTGGAGTAAACATTTATTATTTCGTTATCATATGGAAATGAGCATTTCTCCGAATTTTTTACGGTTCATTGTTTCATTAATAGAACAAAATAAAGTACATAAACGCGTTTATTCTTTGTGAAGGTCTATTATAAGGGAAACTACACTGCATTCTTTTCACACACTATGAAAGTATTCTGCTTGCGACATGCGCGAACGTATGATAGTAACTAAAATTTTTTAAGACTTTTCTTGAGAAATACTATGTATTGAAAATATGTCTTGAAACTTACGTTTCAGGACTATGTTGTTTGTCATATATTAAACACTTTTTGTAAAAGTTATATGCTATTGACTTCAGAAAGTGTGTAAATATGAAATCGGGTATGCGATCTCTTAATTATCTTATGACTAAAATTAACGTTTATAACCGCAAAAAATAAATAAATTTTTCTTCTAACTAAATATAAAAAATCACATTTCTTCATGTTTGCATTAGATAGCCATTATAATTTTAGGCAGGACAAATTGAAAATTACGAAATGTCATTTCAAAGGATTGCATTTTGAATTTCAAACATACTTGATCTTTTAATACTTATTACAACTTATTTTAATAATTTCAAATATTTTTGTTTTTACGTTTCAGACGTCTCTTGTATTGTAACAGTTTCGCAAAGTAAATAACAAATCCATTGCGATATATTCATGTCGGGAAGATTACGTTTTCTCTTTAATGATTCCTAGATTAGTTATTTGTGTATGAAATGAATTTTATTAATTCAGCTGTAAATCAGGTTTCTAGAAGAATATTAAGGCATATTAATGATTGATGTTGTCAGTTTCGAAGATTTTTCTCGCTTGATGCATACCTTGCATAAGGGATACAATTATTCTTTAAAAGTTACTTACTACTGAAGATAACTATATTGAAACAGGCAACATAAAATTCTGTATTTACGCATTATACTAATATATATTATGTAAAAGGCGATCATTTATTTAGGCAATATTTACAGAAACTTAGAACATGTAAATGCTCAATGTTTAAAAATATTTAGCTTAAAATGGCTTTGTTAAACATCATCGTATTCCTCCGTCATGTGCTCTTCTGATGTGTTAAGCATATGCATCTAGAAGTTGGAAAATCTGGGGTTTTAAATTTGGCAACAGTACAGCTGAATTTCGTTATTTTCTCTGCTGAAGTTCTCAGCGCAGTTGGATCCTAGCAGAGCCCACACCCTTGGGGCGAATGATTTTGAGTGGCGATAATTGCGCCAATCTTGGTAACTCTACTAGATATTATAACTCTACTATATATACTAACTTGATATACTAGATATGGCAAACCTAACTATTTCTAGAATTTTCGTATTCGGCGGGTATTTCGAATTTTGCCATTTGGTAGTTGGTCATCGAGTTAGAAGTATGGCTGCTTGTGTGAGCGAATATACATTAGAATTTTTTACTTTGTTGAATGCGAAAGGTAATAAAGAATTTATTCAATGGTGTATGAAGAAGGATTGATTGCTTCGAATTATGAATGTCCTAAATGTAATGAAAGAATGGGATTATACGAACGAAAATGTGTTGTTTTGGATGGATTTGAATAGAGATGTCGGAAAAAAGGTGTGAATGCTCATGATGTTTGTAGAAGTATAAGAAAGAATTCGTGGGTTTCCAAAAGTAAGTTAAGTATGTATGATATTTTGCGTGTAACTAAAATGTGGTTTGGAAGATGTATGAATGATTATATTGTGATTTTTTATGTTAAATATATTTGATTAATTTCTGTAATGTTTACACATATTTTCATTACGCATTTACCTTATCCCACTGTATTCACTTGCCGCCATTGTCGTTTTCGCTTGGCGCCATTTCGTTGTGCCTTGGCGCATTTTTTTTCAATTTGTCGCCAAGGGTGTGGGCTCTCCTAGGATTTTACCTTTAGCGGTCTCTACAAAATAAGGGATGTAATAAGGCAAGAGCCGAAATATTGTCTTTTTTGTAGTTAATGATTTAATTACATTGATATTAAAAGTATAACGATATTTTGTTTTCTGACAGATTTTGCTATATACCAACATAAACTAATAATAAATTGATTTATTAGTTGAAAAGATTCTGCATTTTCCGAAAGAAATCCGGAAATGAAAAATTCCTCTTACTTTTGCAATGATGTCGATTTTACACAAAATACACTTTTCATTGCTCCCTAACCTTGTATGGTATATTTCTGCTCCACAAGTTTCTAGTATGTCTTCTATATATGTGCATTATCTTTAATCTGAATTGGTCAAAATAAAATCTGTAGCAAAACTATTATTATTTCATCAATATAATACAATTCGAAAGGCATATGAAGTTATTCCAACCTTCATCAGCAATTTTTACTGTTCTCTGTAGCAGCATAATATTCAGCTCATATTGTGCTACACTTTGTACTACATTTCCAAAAACTGTTGTTTACAGTAGAAAACTCAAGTATGTAGTAAACGAAAGATAAAACAGAAAAAGAGAAAATTAAAATTAACATAAATAATTCAAATAGAATAAAAATAGAAAAAGACGAAACATAAAATCGAAAAATAAAAAATAAAAAATTAACATAAATTAATTAAAATAGAATAAAAACAACAATAAAAACAAATTATAAAAACAGAAAATTAAAATTAAAAAAAAATCATCTACCTATTTTATAATTTTACTGACATGAATTTAGTAGGAAACAGATAATTAAAATTAAAAACAGAAAATTAAATTTAAAATAATCATATAGTTATTTCATAATTTTATTGACATGAATTTAATAGAAATGTTATCCTTATAAGAAGTAGTGTGATATTTCCGCGAAATTCAAATCACTAGAAGAAACTGAAATACATATTCACTTATATTTACCACATATATTCTTTGCTTATCACTACGAAAGAGATAAATTTACCGTAATGAAGCTATATTCCAAGAAGGAAACATAAGGACCATTTTCTTTAAAATTTTCTGCTGAAATCTTTGCTTGTTAATTTTGCATTATTTTTTTCTTTCTGAAGCAAACAAAAAATATCGAAACTTTTATGACTTTCTAGACAGAAACCGAAGTAAAGTGTAATTGCATTTTCAAGGCTCCAGTGTAAAAGAAAAGAATTACCAAATCCAGACTGTAATTAATGGGTGCTCAACGCTCGGAATAAAAACTATGTGTTTGTCAGAGAGCATTATATTATGTTATTGCTCTTAGTAATAAAGACTGACGTAAGAGTAAGTGTGCTGTTAAACTTCTATGATTCTTTTTATACAGTTGGTAAAATAAAAAGAAGGTTACAAAACTTCACTAAAAGCATTTGTTCCCTTATATTTGAAAGGAAGCAAACTCAACTGCAAATTAAATTCTAATCTTTTAACGCTAATTCCTGGCTGGAGAAATGAAACAAAAGTGACAGTAGCGAATAGCTGTTTTCGTAATACAGTAATTTTTAAAATGTCAGGAATGTCTCTCCTAATCTAATTAGAAGAAACCTAGTTAAAATATTTGTTTGCATGAGCATTCTAGGAAACTAATAAATGAAACTTCTTCATATTTATGTACATTATGCTTTCATTCATAACATGCAAACTTCACTGGTAGCCCTGGCACTTATTACGCTACCAACATGACGTCATCTGAGGGCGGAAGCAATCGAACATAAGCCTGCCACAGAGTACTCCCCCCCCCAGTGACATAGTCACAATACAAAAAGGGTTGATTTCAAAATTCCATTTTAAGCTATACACATTCAAATAAAAGTTATACTTTAAAGTGTACATACAAAAAAGAAGAAATACAAAATATATGAATAGTAATGTACAAGTAATAATGCACTTAAATTCTAATTTAAATATATAACAATACAATGCATATCTTAACTAATAAAAAGTTAATTCAATAAGAATTTTAAGTAACTCTCAATACTTATGCAAAAGAAATTAACCCATATTTCCTCATCCTAAAAATAGGACAACAAACATAAATGGTCTTTTTATATATCTTTGAAATAATTTTATTCAAATTAAAGGCGGTTTATTATTTAAGATTCATTTAACTATGTATTTGTCTTTATCGTAAGTTAGAATTAATTTAGATATTTTTTTATAATTTTCTTTTAAAATGGGGATTTTAGAAATATTTTTTGCTTACGTTTTCATTGTGCAAGTTTTTAAAAATTTGAGCTCCAAGAAAAACATACATATAAATTTATTGAGGTCTTATTCTATACTTTTATACCAGTAAAAACATTGTCAAAAAATTTTACCTGAAAGATAAAGTGTCCTTGCATTTTTAACTGTCCTAAAAATAGGGCGACGTTAAAATCCCCTACTACATAATTCTCATCAGTTTGTAATGGGGATGATCCTTTCTTCCTTTGTTACATTCCAAATATTGTTGTTCTATAACTTAGACAGGCACTTTAGCTGGCAGATACACGTCGATTGACAGACACGTATGTGAAGTGGGGGGGTTGACTAAATGTTTCAAACACTGACTCGTGAAGTCAGTTTGTACTCTGAAATTCATTGAAGTAGACTTAAATTCTGTCGTTTATACATGCTTGATTTCTGCGTTTTCTTTTGGAAAATCTTGATATTAGTATTATGTCTCGTGAATTTTTAACATAGCAGGAAGCCTTGGATTTTTTATGGGCTTCAGATGACAGTGATTCAGTCGACATAAACAATGAAATAGGGATTTTTCTTCTGGATCCCGATGCACTGAGTGATACAGAAGGGATTGATGATTCATCTACAAGAGATGCGAAAGAACTAATGTGAGATGAAGTAGGTCGTAAAGAGTTTTCGGACACTATTGAGATTTTAGTTTCAAATAATAATAACATGATGTAAATCCCAAATGGGTAAAATGTGAACCCAAGTTCGAATGTATTCCGAAGGCTTTTCCGTATGAGACAGCATTGGTTACTTCATGGAAGCTCAAAAACTTATTTAGTGGTCATAGTATGAGCCTGCTTGATTTTAGAAGACACATACCAGTTGCCTATTTGGGACTTTCTATTCCAGGAAATCCCTCTTTCAGAAATGTGGGGCTTCAACAAGTTAATGAAACTGTTCTAAAGTTTCAAAATGAACATGTTATTGTGAAAATCACAGAAAATAGATAAAGAAGATACCAGCTAAGGAATTGTGCAGCAAAACCAGCAATTACTTGTAAAAAATGAAACTTTAGGCTATGCTTTAGATGATTTCTCCCATTCGACCTACGTAAGAGTGATTAGCAGTGGATTATACCATTGTCCCATTTTTAGGACAGGCTGTATTGATCAAACTAATAAAAATTTGGTAAATGTTTTGGTTTCATATTTGTACATAAACTTAGAGAAGCATATATTTAAGAGTTTTTTTTTAAGAAAATATTAATTTTTCCAGTGCTTAGTGGGATATGCGTTAATCCAATATTTACATATTATAACTTTTGCAGCAAACTACAAGAGAAAAAATTCAATTATATTACAGTGATCAGTTCTTGAACTTATCAATGTAATATCTTTGCACAAGTAGGATTTATATCTTTCTTAAAATGAACAAAACGTTCACTGCGAGTAATTACTTATTTTGGAGCAATTTCTGAGTTTTCACAGACTTTCTGATGTGGAATTTGAGGAATTACAGGTAAATCTATACATTCCCACATCGCATACGCTGGTTTTAAGCGATCTATTGAAACTGTAATCTTTTTGTTATTTTCCTCAATAATAAAATTCTTGTCCATTCGTTTAACAACGGCGTAAGGACCAGTGTGAGGTGGAAGAGGTTTCATAGAATCGATCCGTAGAAATACATGAGAACAGGTTTGAAGTGCCGGGTGTACATAAATTGTTGGTTGAACATGTTTAGAGGTTGGAATCGGTCTAACTGAATGCATGAGTAATCGAAGCTGTGCCACATAAGACTCACAGAAGTCTAGCGCGCTGGCATTTATTACGCTACAAACATGATGTCATCTGGCGGCCCACGCAGCTTAACATAAGACCGCCACATACCCAAATTAAATGTGAGGAATTAAGGAGCTATTGCAAATTTTTGTAATTTTGATTGACGGATTTTTTATCTTACACACATATATATATGTGTGTGTATGCACGTGTGTGTTTATGTATGTAATATATATTGTATGCCCATCGTTTTGTACGATCAAGTGTAAAAATTATATAGGTCATTTACCTTTAATACAGAGGGCATCTATTTCATCCCATGTGCAACAGTTTCAAATTTCAGGATTGTAATTTTAATTTAGGGGAGAACTAGAGCAAATATTGTAAGTTAAAAATGTTTCCAGAAGAGCTCTTTTACCATGAAGCTCTGAAAGAAAAGAATAATTACTTATTAATTCCTTTTCACTTATTGAACCAAATGCTTCTTGAAAGTATTTGGTTTAAAGGCGAGTGCTATTAAATTTTGTTTGTGCTTTAATTTGCATTCGGTTTTATGATTAATTTCTAAATTTGTGTTTGATATATTTCCCTTTAAAGATATCAAACCATACAGAGAGTTACTAAATATTCCCGAATAAAATTGGAAAAGAAACATAACAATGTAAAATTTAAAATAAGGCAAAACTGCAAAATTACTTAGTTATGGATTGTACTATAAGCATTGCGTTGTTGAATATCAGCTGATTGCTATGTAGCTCTTTGTGGGATTTTGTTGACAACGTTTGCTTCACATTTCGAGTATAAATTTACATATGAGTATTAGAATTTCAGATGTTGAACATATTTAATGACTGAAAATAACTTCTGAATGGCTGCTTTGTGAAAGCTAACTAAAAACGTTAGCTCATTTATTGAAAATATTAATATTACATTCTTTTCTGATAGTCATTTTTGTAAGAAACAGTTAACGCATTTATAGTTGAAAAATGTTCCAGAGTTCTTCTTTTAAGCAAATTAATAACATATTCAGAACAATCTGAATAAAATAAATAAATGACATAAAATGTTTTTTAGATTTAGTTTCTTTAACATAATCTCTTCCTATAATTGACTTTTCCGAATTTAACGTTCGTGAACTAAATTGCTGATAACTGTTTAATATTGTTATATTACCTTTCTTATGATCTGAAACGTACATCTCAATAACAGACACGGCATTATTTATATATGCAATCTAGTGGGCAATTTTTGTTACGTTATATATGATAGCATCTCTTGAGATATAACGAGAGAACCAAGCAGAGGCTCAGCTCTAACACAATAGCTTTAGCTATAATGAACTTCTTATTCCCGCAGGATCTTCCAATCTTATGGAAGTTCTTCTAGAGCGCTCGAGGCTGTAATTAGCTTTCTCGATTGCCTACGTGGAAAAAGTCTTCCCTCGTAATTTTATGGATATTGTAAGAGAAAGCAAAAATAAGATTACCACAGATGGCTTGAGACTTATTTCGCTTCACTGATTTTAATACTCTTTTATGAAAATAGTTATACTTTTGTACAAAAAAAATAATAATTGTTATTTTTATGCATTACCTCTTTGGAAATCTGGAAATGCACCAGACTTTTTTTAATATTTAATGTATACATTAACGTGAGCATAAGATATCTGACATTGAAAAGAATACTTGAGCATTTCATATAATGCTGGATCCAGCATTGGATTCAGTTTAGCATGGAAAATTTTCTTCATGTGCCTATCTAAATTTAATATTCTTGAACTAAATTTCTGATATTTGATTATTATTGCTCTATTTTATTATTATTGTTGCATATTAATTTTCCTAGCCATTTTAGATTCAGGATGATAATTCGATTACGAGTATTTGAACGTATAAAATTAGAAAGTGTAAAATGTATAAAACAGTTTTCGGCTGAAGAAGTGAATTATTCGAAAATGAGTTTTATCAAAACACAGTTATGTTAGCATAGCAATTCATTTGACACTAGACGGCTAATGAACCGCAGTGTTTCCAAATTAATATTAAACCTGCTACGTAGTAATTTTTACTTAGGCATAGAATGTGCATGCAGGACTGGCCAACATCTGACTAGAGCGGATTGAACTCGCTGTAGGTAATACAATGTAAACAGAAAGATAAGACAATGTTATTAATTACGTTATATTAATTAATGAAAGCTAGTTTTGTAAGCATTATTCTGAACTCTTTTAGTGTTCGAAAATGCTGTTGTTACTGAGTTTTTTTTTTCTGATTATTGCAAATATTTTAAAAAACATGAGTTGTTCTCCTCATCTCAGAGAATTAGTTTCAAAAGAAATATTAACATGAAGAATTTCCTAAAATTACAAGTAACCGCCGTTATAGACACTGCCAAAACTATCGCATCTTATCTCTCAGTATTTCAAAAGAAATATCTAGGAAACGAATATTTATTAGATTTGTCTTCGAGTTTCTCCCTTCAATGTTTACTACACATTATTAACCAAAATTTTCAAAGCTAAATAAAGAGTTGATAAATTTATATGGTCAATCACTTTCCAGTGAAGTTCGCGGAAAGTATTCAATAGTTTCCTGCAGCACTGCATGCTTAACCGTAGCTAATTAGCATAATTAAGCAGCAAATGCATGTCACGGTAAAAAACTATGGTTGAAAGCAGAAACGTGATAGCAGAACCTTCATGTTTCATAAAATTTCCTTTACAGTTAATGAGTTTTGCAGCCTTTAATGACAAAAGCCTAGCGTTTTTGAATTCAGTCCTTTTAATTTTTATCCAAATACTCTGAATCTTTTTAAATTTTAATAGTAAATACACCCGAAACCATTAACGAATATCGAGTTCCTGAAAGAAAGAAACAATACAGATTGCTAAATATTAAGGCAATAATTTCTTGAAACTTCGCCTCAAACGCAGCTGTTGAAATAAGATCGTCGCATATAATATAATCAGGGCAATCAGTGAAGTCTGTAATATGTAATTTAAATAAAACCTGCTTTAGCACACAGGTTCAAGATTCCGAATAAGTAAGCAGTTTCTCATTTAGTTAAAACCTTGTTTAGAATAGTTTAACACTCCTTTTCATTACAAACGATATAAATAAGCTTCTGTTTTGAATTATGCTTAAATTTAGCACATCAAGATCTTTATCGTATAGATTTACAATAATTTGACCCCAGTTTTCATGACTATCAATATTTAGTGATTTGCCATACATGCTCAGTTAAAAAGAACAAATCTTTTGCAGTCTTTAGTGACTGTAGTGGCCTATCCTCGAAGAAAAATGTTTGGAATGTAAAATATTGATGTTGATGGCAGATGATTAACAAGTACAACCTTCTTGTTTTTAAAACTGTAATTTTCCGGTGGGCTATGATCTGCAAAATGTTAAAAATCAAAGTAGAGTTTTACTTTTTCAGTTATATCGAAGAAAGGAAGTGTTTAAATTTTAGTCAGCCCTAGTTTATATCTCAGATGTAAAAAAAATAGCACTGCAACTCACGATAATGCACTGATCACTAAAACAAAATGTGTTATATCATTTAATTTTACTTTGCTAACTCTCGCGATGAATTTCCATAACTTTAGAAATAATTTTGCAAATAATTAGTGCATTATATACACGCAATGGACAATGAATTAGAAGCCTTTGAGGTTTTCTTTGAATGCGTACTAGGGATGAAGTATGCAATTATGTTTTATGTATTGAGTTACACGTGGTAAAAATGCTAGTAAAAGTAAGATGTAAGAGTGGTTTTCACGATTAATGCCGTAAAATAGGAAAAACGACATATCTTTCACCATTTGAAAAAGGGCTTATTGTAGCTATCCGTTTATCAGAGCCCTCGATTTTTAAGACAGCATACCTCATTGGGTTCTCACGAGCAGGCAGATCAAAGGTCTTTAAAAGTTGTAATAAGAACACACAGTCCTTCTTTAGAAGATGTAACTGCGGTTCGAGCACAGTTTTCCAAGACAGTGATCGGCGTCGTCTCTAACGAAGTACTGCAGAGCAGGGAATCTACTGTGCTTCAACTGACACACATCTTCAACCAACTCTCTTCCCAACAGGTTTCAGCTCGAACCATGCGCAGAGAATTGCAAAAGATAGGAATGCATAGTCGGATGTGTATGAGCAAACCATTCATTTGTACCAGACGTGCAAGAATTCGTTTGCAGTGGCGTCGGGAAAGTAGACACTGGCTATCAGAGGATTGGAAACGACAAATATGGTCGAAAGAATCAGGCTACACTTTATTTTGCGCTGACGGAAGATCCCAAATTTGGCGAGAACCCCATGAAACCATGAATCCATCTTGCTTTACTCGCACTGTGCAAGAGTCTAGTGGGAGTATCATGATATGTGGCATGTTCTGCTGGCATTTAAGTGATGCCCTGGTGTTCCTCGACGCAAACAGCCATGTTATACTTAGATATGCTGGCAGATCAAGTGCACCCTGCAATGTTGCATTTTTACCTTGATGCCGGCGCATACTTCGTAGACGATAATGTAATTATACATCGTACCAGAAGGCTTCAAAATCGGTTCGTTGAACATGAGTCTGGCCTCCAACACCGTCCCTGGCCAATCCATAGCCCGGATCTTAACCCCGGAGAAAATGTATGGGATATGGTAGAAAGACGCATCCGATAGCACGCTTCTCTTCCATCTAATTTACAAGATCTGAAAAGCTGCATAGCTAATGCATGGTATTCTCTGAACGTACATGCACTCTAGAAGTATATAGACTCGATGCCCAGACGAAGCAAAGCAGTTATCAGTGCAAAAGGTGGTCCAATTAAATATTGATCTTAGGTTTCTAAATCATTGGCCAGTGTGTGTGCATGAAAATTATCTATGTTTTTAGATTGTATACAATGTTTAAATCTTAAAAATAACCCATTATATATATGGCTTCAAGAAAGATTTAGACATCTCTCGTGAGTAAAAGCTTCCTTGACATCACAGGAAATCCTGAGATTTTCATCACATAACCTAGCTACTTGTCTTTTATTTTTCCATCTTACTTTACTCATACTTACCTTAAACCAACTCTTACGAAATGATATGAGATTAAAAAATAGCAAAGAAACGGATTTATTCGGATATTTTAAAAAGGCACATTTTCAAGTCTATAATTACAAGACTGCAGAGTATTACCTGCAAAATATTAACTCCTTATGATAGAAAAAGTAATTAAGAAAATAATTAACAATAAGAGAATAATTAATAAAAATGTAGCCAGGTGCATATTTAGTTGCAGTTTTATTAAAATGTAATATTTTTAAGATTAAAACTCAGTAATTTCAGATATATGTATTACATCATCTACTGTTTTCTTACAGGGACCATATTTCATTTATCTTTGCACAGGGTTTCTTCCAAAAATCTGAACAAGTTTGTGAGAAATATTTTAGTTCTTAGTAGTTCATTTTTCAGTTTTCACGCTTTCTTGTTCCTTTTGTCTTTCATCAAAACAGTTCGTCCATTTAGAATGTATAAAACAAATTTTAGCTATGTAATCATGAAGCGTGTAACTCACGATTAGCTGAGTTTTTAACTGCAGAGAATTCCTCTCGCTGTGGTGCGGCTGACAGGGAAGTTCAGAAGGGAAGTCTATCACTGCATTTTTCGTTATTTCCAGTTATGTATTGAATTAGGTCAGTAAATTGTAATTGTTAGCTACTTTAAGCCACCTATTTGTGATCATCTTCTAGTTAGTGGTCTTCACTTTTGCAATTTGTAGCTAATTTTAAGTTGTAAACAAAAAGGAACGTTCAAAACTATAATTCTATTTTTAATACTAAATTGTACTTTAATATTTTCTCTCTTGACGATTTAAATATCATTTCATGTGCAGCCTAAATTAGGCCTTTAGTGTCGAATAAAACCTAGAAGTTGAGATTTAAGTTTAAATTGCACTAAATTCACATTACTAATTTTATGTCAATTGATTCAGAACATAATGAATTTCATTAAAAATGTGTTTGTAGACATTTTTATTTTGTGGATAATGACATATTCTTATCTCTAAACATTATACGAGAAGAGTTAAGAAATATTTTATCCTTTAAAATCAATCCCTAAATTCAAATATGGCAACTTCACACTATAATCTAAACCTAATCCCTGTAACTCCTCTTATGTAAGGATTTCTGCCAAACTTAATGAAAAAAATAGCATTTCCTATTAAGGTTCAATGAATACTTGCTACTTTTTAGATTCGGTAGTAAAATTTCGTCAGACTTCTCAAAAGTTCGCGAATATGCTTTAAGAAATGAATACAAAACAGCTTTTGCTATAGAGCAGTTTTTATGCGAATATTTGCTTGCTTGCTACAATTGAATTTGTATACGATTTTGCGGATTTTTTAAAAATATGTTTGATGTAAAAAATCACACCATTTTAAATATGTCCCTACAGGAATCGCAATGGGAGATGTTAGTCAATAATTATCAATAGCGTCTTCTTTGTAAATGAAAGTAATTTAAAAGCAATAGTTTCATTGAGAAGGTGCTAAAATACTTTTCAAGTTTCTCCGTTTACATACCGCTTCCATTACTTTATGCAAGGCAAGAGTTATACAAACTATATTGATTAATTTATTAAACATCCTTTTCATATTATTAGCGGACTTATCATATTTATCTCTAGCTTTCTAACTTGCAGAACGACAATATTATATAGTTAAAGTTTGCTTATATTTTGAGGTAGATATCGATGAATCACTCCTTTGCAGGAGTTGCGTTTGTAATATTTTAGTTGAAACGTTTTCAGCAGCACGAAACTAATGCAAATATTTCGTAAAGGGGAATCCACAGCGTTTAACAGAAGCATATTTTAAGCACAGATACGGTCTGTCCAGAATAAAACTTTGCAGTAATCACTGTTTACACCAGAGATCTCTTTGAAAAGAAAATGCAGAATGTTATTCTTCCTTACTGTGCTTCTATCAGCGAACAAAATTTGCAATGTACATTTCGGATATATTTCATAACAGATTATTGCACTTTGTACTAAATAAAAACTACCGCACATAAATATCCAGATACGTTTGACAGAAATTGAGCCGAGACTGCCTATTTTATGCATTTTGGAACAACTATTTACGAAGAATTGGGTGCTCTGATTTTGGTTTTTGAATACTGCCTTTTTTGGTATTTTGCTGTCTCTTTATTTGCGAGGTTAGATGCTTTTTCCAGTGCTTTCTTGGAGTCACACATGTTATTACCCTCGATGAATAAGTTCCTCAGTAAGTCTGATACTCAGCTATTTCTTTTAGCTTTAGCAATCTTTTTAGCAAATCTTGTTTGTTTGTTTGAGGCTTACCCCACCCGATTGACAGTAACACCAAATCGGATTTTTAATGTCAGACCAAACCAACGAAATTCTTCGTAGTAAGGGATCAAGATGCCGCCTCTCTTTGGCAAGAGTCTGGGGCACGATACAGGTGAAAGTACGACTTTGAAAAATGCAAGTCTTTAGTTTTCGATTGCAAAATGCCGTATAAAACAGCTTAGCATACAGGAATAACTATTAAACCTTACAGGAGGAATTATTTAGTCAGTAGGAAAGCATAAACGCAACTGAATTGATGCAATATTAACCCTCTCAGCGTTACGGCCGGATTTTTCCGTATAGAAGGCTGTCTTCTATATTCGTTTACACATGAAAATTTCTGCTATTTTTTAATATATCTGATTTCGGTTTGGATTTATATTGGAAGAAAAGAAATCAAGGTACAAAATGAAAGAGTCATTTTTTAATTAAAGTCAAGAAAATAACACTTGTTCATGACATTTTGAGGAACTTTGAAATTTCAAGGCTAAACCCGTAACGCTAATGATCATATCCGAACTAGAAAAACTAGCTCAAACCAGAATCAAAGGAAAGGAAATGTAAAAGAACATACTTGCATCAGGAAAGGTCCGGATTGTTGCATACATAACAGAAGTACTCTATAAGGTATGTTGTCCTTCCTTTCTGCATGCCTTCGTGGTATAAGGATAACACATTCGGCCCGTATTCGAGAGGCCAGGTTAGAGTCCCGGCTTTGCTGGGCATTGCTTAGTTTTCACGTCTCCTGCTACAAAATAACTTAATGAGTATACAGTGGCTCCTGAACTAAATGGTGGTGGATGATGGTTTTTCGTCACCGGGATTTGGCGATTGAGTTCCCTAATCACCAAATCCCGGTGTAACGATAGCACACTCGAAGTGTATTCGAGAGGTCCAGCTTTAAGTTCCGGAAGGACATCTAAAGCTCTAAGACTATTTTCTTAGATATCGAGAGTCTAATAATTACCGTACGCAAAGAACCATCATTATTAATATTATGAGTGGAGTCTTATAAGCATATATTGCGTTGACTTTTCGTAACACGAGCCATCACGAGCCTTTTATCTTTACGGCATAAAGATAAATGCACATTGATATCCCACTCTCAGGTGTTTTCCGTATCGAATGGTTCGAGTACTTCGTTATGTAATTTAACTTCTAATTATTTTTGTGATTTACTGATTGAACAGAATTTATAGTTTCACTGCTTCACATGATTTCGCGCTTTCTAAATTATTGTAATTTGATTTAAAAATATAAACAAATGAAACATTCTATAACCACATTTTTTAAAATGTTTCTAAAATCAATCTAAAAGTAGATTTAATGAGAACTTACGAAACCAAAGGCCATGAATGTAACTTCTACAAGTTCCTTTAATCTCTAAGAAAGAAAACTTTCTTCACTTAATTCCTTTAAAATGTTACGTAGGAGAACATTTACGTTCAAACTTATAAATAATTTTACAGTTGCTGAATTCGTGTCAGTCTTCTTTGACAATCAGCAAATTTGAGTCATTCCGAATTTTAGTGGACCTGAAATTTATTCAAACGTTATGCTCAATTTTATGAAGGTGCTTCGTCAATATAAATACATTACTAAGTCAGCATTAACAATGTCGAGCCTCCCAAAACATTTCATAGTTAACATTGTCAATATAGTCAACGGAAGAGTCTCTCATAAAGACTTGCATTTCTACTCTAATAGCATTTTCTATTGCACAATCAGACAGACAGAATTCATGGGGCATGAACCTTCTTTTTGAGAGGAAAGTAACATATAATTCTACGTTAATCCGCGCTGTTTTCTTTACAAAAACCTGAGTTTAATTAACTGAAACAAACAAGTAATTTCAGATAATTACAATATTACACTAATATAATAAAAAATAAATAAAATCTGAAAGCTTTCAGGTTTTACATAAATTTTACTATTTTTCATGCGCAAACTCTAAGAACTGTCATCAACTTAAGTAAAAATTTATAAGAATGTATATATTATTATTCGATAAATTTTAAAATATCAAAAATAAGAATAAAAATGTTTGAAAGCTTTCAGGTTTTATACTAGGGCCCAAAGGGGAGATTTTTTTCATTTAGACGTACATATACCTTCCAAGAGCATTTGGACTTTAAATACAGCATATCTTTACAATTTTCGATATACAGTCTCGCACCCAGGAGATAAAAATATTTTATCCAAACAGGGTTGCCAGTGTTCGCTTTGAAATTGTTGAGTTTTTAATCAAAAATTCGTTAAAATTTTACAAAATATGAAAGAGACAATAAAAGAAATTCCAAAGTCGGGCTTCTTGATGATGCCCAGTTTGGATGGAGGACTGTGTTATTCAAAATTTGATAATTCTAGATACAGCTGTTTCTTTTTATAATGCGAGAAACATACATATATTCATACAGATTCCTCATTATTTAAATTCTTTAAATATAGTACAGGGTGATAATATTTGATGGCAACAATTTGAAAAGTGATACATCGCATTTAAGTGATACAACCCAAAGGGCAGTTTTGAGACTAATACCCCTTCCAGGCTAACGCCTATTTCGGCGAAGAATTAATTACCTGTAAATTCTAACCATTTTGTTTTTGATAAAATGTACGTAACCGTATGTAACGGGGATTTCGTCTTTATTTTATTTCACTCCTATGTACAATTACTAGAAATGGTTATCAAAACCAGCAATTTTTTATATGAGATAAAGTAAGATGAAATTATTATGAATGTGAAGACTATTAAGCTTCATTCGGCATTAGAAAATGTTATTACTTTGTTCAGATCAATGTCTATATCTGCATACACTAAATTAACTATCAGTAAAATGATTAACATTTAAAACTGTCCCATAAATAACGAAACATTCACACATAAACAATCTTTTAAGACTACATAGATAATCTTATCTATGTACTACATAGGTTGTTTCATTCACTTCTGCTTTTCTGATTTACTAACTGACAACCCGAAGTTATTATACTAACGCTTTTCAAAAACTTCCTGAGGAAAAAGGATAAAATGTGAAGCTAAGGCAATCACAGAATGTTTCAAAAATTTTTTTTATGTTCTATGAGGAACTTTATCTAAAATATTACTTGCCGTGAAAGTTGATCTCTTGTAAAAGAACAAAAAGAAAGCTGTCTTAAACGAAATGAAAATGTCATTGGGCAGACTTTATTTTTCCCTACCTGTCTCGTGGGTGAAATTATGTTTCAGATTAGATTTTCTTCGAGACATTTTTCTCTTCGCTTTGGATCAGTTTCAGATGATTTATAGATATTTTTCGGAGCAGTTACATTGAACAAACAATTTCCAGGTTATAGAAATACGGTGGTATACAATTTTAGTGCATACGATTTTTATTAGTTGACTTCCACTTTCATGATACGATAAAGCATTTGTAATAAACATTATTCTGTGTAACAAGAATCACAGAAGTTAACTAATTATTAACCATTTCAAATATTTTTCAGATAATTAGATAACCAATAATTTTAAGAATTCCTTACTTCTTACAAGTGACCAGAATTGCATTCGATATTAAATGCAACAAAATAATAGAAGTTTTAGCCACGAATTAAAAATCCTTTTCATATTTTAAGGGAAATAATTTATTATTAATAATAATTATTTGTACATATATGATTATATTTTTTCCCTGTTTGATCCTTCTATGACTATCCATAACTAATGTTAATAATATCATTAATTATATAATAAGTTGTATCTAAGAAATATTGTGTCTAAGAAAAAACTATTCATTTTTTTAATAATATCGTGTCATAAATGTTAGAACAAAAAAGAATGGATCCATTTGGAATTGGAAATCCTTGTGCAAGTTTATTCATCAATATTTTTTTACAAATGCCAAACATTAGCGCTTAAGCCATTATCAAAAATCATAGGCTGATTGGAGTCAAACAAAATACAGTTTGGGGAATCCACCACTCCAATTCTATGAAGGTGGTCTCGCAAACAGTCATATCCGGTCAGACGTCTAAATAGAGTTACCGCTTTCTTTCTTGGAAAACTGGGAATTAAAGTTACTTCTTTCCCCAGAATCCTCCAACTCTTATTCATAGCACGTTGAATCATAACCTGCTTAAGAATTTTCTTAAGAGTATGTTAGCAAACAATTTAGTCGTATGAAATGAAAGCGGTCGATTAATGAGGTGCATTATGAAAGTTCCTTTCTTAGCCAAAGCATCAACTTTTTCATTTCTCATAACTCCACACTGAGCTGGAATCCATTGGAAAAAAAATTCTGTGCCACTGCCTTAACCAAAGCCCTACAGTCTAAGATTCTTTGGGAACTATTTTGATTATTCAGAAGAGCTTGAAGCGCACTTTTGGAATCTGACTATATGACTGCCTTTACAAAAATATAGCTACGAATCGACAGTTCTTGAATAGCCACAGCAATAGCTTCGATTTAACCATCAAACGCAGTAGTAAGAGGTCCCATTGGTAAGTATAAACTGTAAAGCTCGATAAGAATACCTGCTCTAGCACCACGCGTTCTCTCTAACATAGAGTCGTCAGTGTAGACATGCAACCACTCATTTTGAAGATAGCAAAACCCAATAGTTTCCATTTCAATAGCTCTTAATTGTGAATCGCTCATTTCGTTTTTAACAACTCCTTGAATAAGATCAAGAATTATATTCAAATTCAAAAAGTCCAAGGGACAATGGAGAGGAGGTAAAATTAGATAATCTCGGCTCAACTCCAAAGCAACAGATTCTCTCCGAGCAGCCTGTAGAAAGCCAATTTGAGTTTTAAGATTCCTAGAAATTTCCTTATTGTAGTTCCTCCAAGAAGAGTTGTCGGGCAAACGCAACAGCTTCTGGTATAATAGGATAGCTCTTCTCTTAATACAATCATGAACAGGTTTCAAACCGGTTAAAAGCTGCGCGGTAAGAATAGGAATATATCTCACTGCCCCAGTAATTATGCGTAATGCTTGATTCTGGAAGACTTCGAGGATCTAGACTACATTCTCCGGAGCTGTGATGAGGATCTCGCTACAATCAAAGCTGTATGTAAGTAAAGCGTCGGCACTCCTATACTATAACATGACGCCAAATTTCAGTGCCAATCCACTGCAGTGGTGGCGATGTAAACTAAATCTCTTCCCCTGCTCCTCTTCCCTGCAGTGACGTCATGGAGGTTGGAAGTAAGATGGCGAGGCCGCAATGAGTTTTGACACGATTGGATGTAAATATTTTGCAATTGCGTCGTAATTATATATATAAATGTATATATTTTCTATTTGTACAGTATTTCAGAGTCCTAAGTGTACGAAAAGAATACATTTTTAAGCAAAGTTTATTGTTATTAACATTAAAATTATGCATTATTTCTTCTCCACTTACAGAGCTTCTACCTAAAATACTTTCTCAAATATGACATGATTTTTTTAGCTTCTGAGGCATCTTTTAAATGAAAAAAATCTAAGTCAATTTGTAAATAATGCTCAATTCGGTTCATTTCAAATTAGCGCTCTTTTTATTTTAATAGTGAAATACATTAAATAGTACATAACTTTCTCTAAATATTTCTGAAAGGGAATAAAAAAAAGATTTTTTAAAATATTATTTAAAACTTGTACCTACGTTATTATAAAATATAGGGGAATAATTCTTTTAATTATCAGATTTTTTTACCTTTAATTTGAACAATACATATCCTAAAACTGTTCTTTATTACTTCCTTAAGTACGCATCGTCTAAAGGAAACGTGTAGAAATGTATTCCATCAGATTTCGACGAAATCTTACTCTTGCAATCCTTAAACCCGCAGTATCGATACGCCATTAGAGAAAATTTAAAAAAAATTGGTTCTGAAAAGAGCCTTTTCTAATTAAAAAGTACAAAATTAATAAGTTATAAATAACACAACCAAAGTACGAGGCGTATTCGGAAACTAAGTACCGTTTTGAAAAAAAAATAGCAAAACAATTTTTTCGAATCCAATTTTATTTTTACATGAAAATACATGTCTTAAACTATTTTTCAACATAGTTTCCGCCAATGATCAAACACTTGTCATAGCGGGTGACCAGTTTTTGTATACCATCGTCAAAGAAACTTCCCGCCAGTTTCGATAACCACTACTTCACAGCATTTTTCGTGTCATCGTCAGATCCAAAGCGCTTGCCACCAAGCTCCCGCTTCATGTGCAGGAACAAGTGATAGTCGGGTGCCGCCAAGTGCGGGCTTTACGGCGGGTGATCGAACTGCTCCCAATGAAACTGTCGAATTAACGATTGAGTGACACCAACAGTATGGGGCCTAGCATTGTCATGGAGCAACACAATTTCTTTACTGAGCATTCCTCTTCGTTTGTTTTGAATGGCACGCCTTAGTTTTGTTAAAGTCTCACAATATCCTTCCGCATTAATGGTTTCACCGCTGAGATGAAATTCAGTGAGCAAAACGTCTTTCTTATCCCAAAAGACAGTGCACATGATTTTTTGTGATGACATTGTCACTTTGAACTTTTGTTTTTTCGGAGAATGAGTGTGTCTCCACTCCATCGATTGTTGTTTCGATTCTGATGTGAAATGACACACCCAAGTTTC
Organism: Stegodyphus mimosarum; assembly: GCA_000611955.2. NCBI lineage: Eukaryota > Metazoa > Arthropoda > Arachnida > Araneae > Eresidae > Stegodyphus > Stegodyphus mimosarum. The sequence continues at coordinate 559,145 of KK122574.1, read as the reverse complement.
ATCACCTGTCACAATTTGGTTTAAAAAGTTTTCTCCCTCATCACTGCACCGCGTGAGAAATGTCAGGGCACTACCAAGTCGCTTTGTTTTGTGAACATCAGTGAGCATTTTTTGAACCCATCGGGAACACAGTTTGTGATAATTCAAGCGGTCAGACACAATTTCGAACAAAACAGTACGTGAAATTTGTGGAAATGCCTCTGAAAGAGTTGTCATTGTGAAGCGTCTGTTCTCATGAATTGCTTCATCAACGTTCCTTACCAAATCATCTGTGACAACAGAAGGCCGACCACTCCGAGCCTCGGCGTGGACATTTGTTCGACTTTCATTAAACATTCTTACCCACTTTCTCACCATTCCATCACTTATCGCGTATTCACCGCTAACTTCTGTCACTTGACGATAAATTTCGGCCGGTTTAACATTCCTCGCATTGAAAAATTTAATCACGGCACGAATCTCAGTCAGCGGGAGAACTAATTGTCTTGAACATTTTGAATGTGCACAGCAAACTGAAAACACAACATAGAGCAACCAAAATGGCGACAATTGAAAGTCAGTGAATAAGAAAGACTAGTGCGCATGCGCGGGACGCCTACCACAGTGCTGCGACGGCGCTAGAATGAAACGGTACTTAGTTTCCGAATACGCTACGTACGTTAGAAGCTAACAAGATTTCGGTAGAATCAAACAAACAACCAAATCAAAACAACCAATGACTGAAAAGAAAAGGAGCATGCGCAGTTTTACTCATTGTGTTTCCACATTGCCATTGCTACAAGCGCTGCGGTCGTTTCGAAGCGCAATTTCTCCCATTGAAGTGCGAAGTGCCGACGCTTTACTTACATACAGCTTTGGCTACAATGACCAATAATTGGTTGAATGTATAATTTGTAAGTGGTCGCCAATTCATCAAACATAAGATACTGAAACATACTTGAATTTAAACATGTTAGCTGCCGAGCTGTGGATACATAAAATTGTTCTTTATTAAGAAGGAAATAAGTTCGCAAAAGACTTGATTGTGGTTGACTGTATTATTTTAATTTAGAAGGCAAACTAAAGATTCTTTGATACATCAAATGGTAAGATAAAAAAAACACATTGTTTCAGATTATGCAGACGGCAAGGGAAATATCTTATATCTCGTTAAATGGCAATCCATTTCATACCACATATATGATAATCCATTGTAGCGCAACGTAAAAGAAATAAGAAATGGAAACACTAAACTGCAGAAATTTACAGGGCCAAAATGTAATTAAGATATAAATTAAGAAGTACTTACATTGTTTTTAAATTTCGGAGTTATTTGAACAGTATTTAGTTTTAATTTGAAACATTATTCAAAGCTGATATGCCGTATCGATGAGAACGAACGAAAACTTTTTTAAGCCAAATCGATGTTAGCTTACGTTTCGATACACAACCACATTTACCAAAGAGTATAAATGATAAATTGCCGGTGCCTAAAGTAGTGTAGTAGGAAGCTAAAATAAAGAGAAAATGTGAGAAACATCTCTAAAGGCAAAAAAATTTCATCCTTTAAGAAAACTTAATATTATTATTGATTATCATTCGCATTCTACTGTATTAATAGGGAGATATTCGATATAAAAGAATACAGACAAATAAATGTTTTGTAAGATTTTTTCATAATTCCTAGAATATTATATTTAAAAATGTTATTGAATACTGGAAATGATATACTTAATTACAATATCCCAAATATCGTGTGAAGCTTAACAATTACGCCATGCTATTGAGCATAACTTTGCTTAAAAGACTTTGCACTATGACCGAAACCAAAAACTTAAGTGGGGAGTTTTATCGTCTCGAAGATACATTTAAAATGTATACCTTAAATAATGGTAAATATAAAGAAGAACATTATATTTATTATTTAATTTACTGATATTTAGGTAGATTTCACTCTTTCATTACATATAATGCTTA
>KK122574.1:468234-548073 GCA_000611955.2 Stegodyphus mimosarum | reverse complement strand
GCATTATACTGCTGAAAAAAAGCTTCCGCAGTCGAAGAACACAGTCAATACGTCGAAGAACAGGGAGGACATCTAGATCCACAACCTTCCTTATGTAACGATCAGTGTTGAGGTTGCGAGCATACTGCACTAGATGGGATAGGCAATCATACCTAATAGCTCCCCAAAGTATGATAGCAGGCGTTTGTGTGGTATGAGGCTGGATAACATGCTGTGGGAGCAGATGTTCCTCTCTGCAACGCCTGACGCGTAGTGTCTCATTGATGTACTCTGTACTTAAGCGAGATTCATCGGAGAAAACGACATTTTGCCACAAGGCACGCCCCGCACTCTGTTGCCGTGCCCATTAATGTCGCAGGCATCTGTGATTCAGCGACAGGGAAATCCTGCGTAGAGGATGCCCATGCTGCAGTAGACGGCGATGAACCGTGGAGCACAGCTCCTGTAGCCATTCTCCTACCTCGTCTGCTAGCACTCGAGTGGATGCTGTACGATCCGGCACAGCTATGCGGATGACGTGCAAGTAGTCCCGTGCGGTAGTGCTATTGCATACCTCACTACTAGTACCCAGTTTGGTTCTCTGCCTGTTTTCTCCACACACGCATCGCTATTATGTCATTACGCTGCGTGCCGGCTGCGATTATTCGATACGAAAATCTCCCCCTCTCACATACCAAAGATGTGGCGTGGTTCGAAATCCGTTAGTTGTTGGTATGGCCCCTCGCCGCTGTTGACGAGCCATAATGATCACAAATTAAACGTTAACCGCTGACAGAGGACGTTAAACAGATTTCAAAGCAGCTTTACAGTCCTTTATATACGTGGAACAGATCGGTTGTTCTGGTTTCACGTACGCGAAATCGCTTCGTAATTCTAATCAGTTGCATGTCTTAACTCACTTTACATTTCCTGCGAGTTTGGTTCAATTTGCATAATTCTTTTAAGGTACTGTAAGTTTCACAAAAATTAGTGTATTTCGTGCTTTATATTAGTAATCTTCTTAAATTACACAATTTTAAATGCGTATAATTTTTAAGAGAGTCAAACAATAATTTCCATGATCATTTGTTGCATTAGTTTAATTATGAAAAAAATTCCTCTGCCGTCATAAATTCTGCAACTGAAAAACAACCATTTTTCTAAATTTAGCATTTTTTTAATCTCTCACTCAACGAAATATTTTGCCATCAGTTTGGTCGGCAGCGATAAACTGCAGCAAAATCTGATAGTAGAATATTCTAATTTATTTTTTCCCAATAAGGGAAATAAAATATTCCATTTAAGAAATAATGCGTCATCATCGAAATTCGATTCAATTCATTCCATTGCAGCGATTTTTTATTTAAATATTAAACTGCTGTTACTTTTGAATGGATATTTCTACAGCTGATTTCCATGTACTCCTTTCTTAAAGAAATATTCTCATGTGGATGATCATCATTTCTTTTCAGAAAAATTATTCTTACTTCCGTGATCTACTACTTTCTAACTTACTACTTAACTAATCCAGCTAACTGCAATGGATTTTTTCAATCTCATATCGATAGTAATAGTAATCATTGAAATTTTAGAAAATACCGATAAAGTGATTGCTAGTTATCGAAAATTGTATTATACGATGAAATCGTAGAGCACTATTGAAATATTTTTATCTAAATTTTGCAAATCAATCCAATATTTAAATAAAAAATACTTTTAAAAAAATCGGAAAGCTTTCAGATTTTACGCCCAAAAAGGGGGTGTCTTTAATGTTTCGTATGTTACCTTTATTTATTAAATGCCATGCTCTTTGCCCTTAAAGCATAACATACAATTAAATAGCAGTATCACAGAATATTTAAAAAGAGCATATGTTTAGAATTTCCGATACACTTTCTGTTTGGAGTTTTTTTTCTTTTGTACAGTGTTGCCACTGCTCGCTTTGAAATCGTTGAGTTTGTTAATCAAAAATTCTTTAAAGCTTTACAAATGTGAGAGTTTTCAGTTTTCATATTACGCAAAAGGGGTGTTTATTTCATTTACAGATACATACAAGTTTCGAGAGCATTTAGACTAACGTGTCTTTGGGATAAAAATACTTAAAAACAAGATATCTTTAGAATTTAAGATAGGCAGTCTCGCGCGCTGGAGATCAAAATATTTCCTTCAAAATTCTTGCGTGCGCACGGGTTCGTAATGGATTGAATGTACAAGTGAATAAAATTTATTCTTATCCCAAGAAATTAAACAAAATACTGACATTTCCTCAGATACATTCGTACAAAATCGCAATATCTCACAGTATTTGTATTTTAAACTACTAATATAAAAACAGAACTCAAATTCAAAGTACAGAGAAAGCGAATCGGATCTCACCGCGAATTCGCTGCAATCAATAACAGCACTAAGTAAACAACTACAGTTCCCTTAAAACAACAACAACTGAGTTGAGATGTTTTAATCCAGCTTTTATAAGCTTTTTAATTAGGAACGAGAACGTTTTGGTATTTTCTCGATTCTTCTGGATAGCAACAGAGTACAATTACGAAACAGCTATTTATTTAAATGCTAAATGCACGCGCTCTTTATTTTTTACTTTTCCGGCTTAGCTTTATTTTAAATTTCGTTACGCGCTGCATTGCACGGAAAAATAACAAAATTTAAACTACAATTCTACTAAAAATAGCAAATTAAATACAAATTTCGTAACAGTATAGTTTGTTGCCACTGCTCGCTTTGAAATTGTTAAGTTTCTTAATCAAAAGTTCGTTAAAGTTTAAAAAATATGAAAAAGATAATAAATCAAATTCCAAATTCCATTTGGGCTTCCAGGTGCCATATTCGAGAGGAGAACTACGTTACTGAAAATGTCTCTTAGGTACTGTTGTTCCCCTTTAATAAATGATAATTACGAGAAATCAATAGATTGTTATTAACCTTGGCGATTTTTATCTCTTATGCTGCTTATAAGTACAAATTTTAGCTTGAAGTAGTTAACTGATTAAATAATCGCTTTAAGCTACGTTTTCTCTTCTAGGAGTTCTTTGGTAACGGTTTCGCCTACTTCCGGTGAGGAGACATATGAAATCACAAATGGGAAAACAATTGTAGCAAAAATATATTTCCCCGTTAATAATGTTAGTTATTGAGGAACGTTATGAATGAAAAATAATTTGATAACATTGTTTATAACCTGTTTGTACTCGTGATGATGGTTAAATTACAGTGAATTATACATATGAATGAAAATAGTAATTCCATCAAGGAGGTATTATTCTGGAAAATAATTAAATTAGTTCACTGATTAATAAAAGCAGCTAAATTTTATTGTTTATAACCTGTTTGTACTCGTGATGATGGTTAAATTACAGTGAATTATACATATGAATGAAAATAGTAATTCCATCAAGGAGGTATTCTGGAAAATAATTAAATTAGTTCACCGATTAATAAAAGCAGCTAAATTTTCGTTTCTCACAGAAAAAATGTATATAATGGGATACTGTTTTACATGCTGTCTAGATAAAAAGTTGTATGTTTGTATAGGATTCGTCTATTTATTGGATAAGACGACAAAATTAAATTCATCGTTCGTGTTATACATAATGAAAAATGCACTAAAATGGCACAGGTTTTGTTCTTCAACATGAAGCCCAAACAGCTTTAGTTAAATATGGAACATTATTTTATCCAAAAACATGTCCTATGCGATGATGCTTATTATTGTAAAAGGTAAACCAGGTACGGAGTATAGGATTTGTTGTGTTCGCATTGGATCTCATCATCAAGGTAGAACAAAAGTAATCTGCCCTTTGAGTATAAATAATCGTTATCTGTTTGCAAGATTCAGTAACTGAAATAAAGAATCAACGTAATCACGCAAAATGTTTTGAATTTAAATCTCGATATGATCTCAAGTATTTACAATGGTGTCCTTCTAAAATAAGAACATTCGGTTAGGCACTGATCGCTCAGCCTCACAACCATATACATAGAATTGCTATACATATAGCAATACAATATACTACACATAGGCATCTGCCTAGAAGTGACAACCCTAACATAATATCCGGTCAGAGATCATTCCTAGAAGCATAGATACAATAGTGTCATTCTACGCAGCCTAATAAATCATACGAAAAAACGTAATGAAAGTTCCTATTTTTGCCATACGAAAAATTTGCTTATTTTTTATTGCAGAGTACATAATTTCAAATCAAAGTTAAAAATTATCTTATCCATGTCATATAAAAATCTAAAGACAAATTCTTTCCCTTTTTTATTTCTTTCCACCATTCGAATCTTTTGAAGACGTTGCAAATAGAGATAAAGGAAAAGTACTTCATTATTTAAAGAAGCCATTTGTTCCACCGCAACTATTTGGACTATTTTCAGACACAGACATCTAGAACATTTTCTAAGCTTATTTCAAAACAGATTTTTTTTTAGCTTAATACATGTTTCTTCTTAAGGCAATAGAGAAATAAGAAGAAACTGCTGCTGTAAAGAAAACATTGCATACTATTTTATATAACACTCACTAAAAGAAAGTTTATCTTTCATTTATCTTCGCTTAACCTTGAATTAGTCCATGTCATATTCTAAAAGAAAGAAGCGCATGTTTCAAACCTATTTTTTTCCTAGGTATAACTATGACAAATATTTGTATACATAGTTTATTTAGTCAGTTTGTCATAACATAATGGAAGGTCATATCTTTCTTACGCTAAGCCTTCGACTTTAAAAACTCATATGTTTTATTTCACATGAAAGCGAAAGAACATACGAAAGAGAAATGAGATGTCATACAAGATTATATAGTTCAAACTGTGTACTTTTGCATTCTAAAATAAATGCTTATAGTTAAAATTGTATGTCATGGAAATTTAAAAGTGAATACAAGTTAATAAGCATATTAATATGCAATAATTCATACAATATATAATAAGCTATATTATATATTAATATGAAGCAATTATAAAAGACATCTCTTTAAGTAGTTAAAGAAAGGAAAATAGCTGATTAAACTATAAAACAAATTTATATATTGGATTGTTAGGAGAACAGTCTTGGTTGCGCCAACTTGGCTTCTTTAAGGGTATGGGCGACAATTCATCATGCCAACGGAAGTAAATACTACAGATAATCAAATACTACAGAATAAATACTACAGTAATGAATACTACAGTAATAAATACAAATAATAAATACTACAGATAATAAGTAATACTATAGATAATCTCTTAGCAAGGGAAAAGTATTACGGCTGTCTACGTAGAGGAAGTACGTCATCGAATGACACCCATTGCCTGCTATACCACAATAAGCTGTTTAATAATAAGCTACAATAATAAATACTACAGAATAAGCTACAATAATAAATACTACAGAGTAAGCCACAATAAGCTACAATAATAAATACTACAGATAATAAGTAATACTACAGCTAATCCCTAAGCAAGGGAAAAGTATTACGGCTGTCTGCCTAGAGGAAGTACGTCAGCGAATGATAACGATTGCCTACCATACCACAATAAGCTGTTTCTCCCTTTTTGGAGTCAAGGCTGTTCTCCGAACAATATCCAAAATATCTAATAAATATCGTACTTTGACAGTAATTTCTTTTCTGTTTTTAATTATCTTTTGGGAAGCTGAGTTTATTTTTCTTTTCTTTTATTTTTATTCATGTTTGTTTTATTAATTAATTTACACATTTTTATTTTTATTTATTTATTTATATTTAATTTTTATATTTATATTTTTATTTATTTAGTTTTGGAGGGCTGTCATTACCATGTTTTAATACTTTTGTGCATTTGCTACTGCACAGTTTCGAAAGGCAGTTTTCAGTTTATCGATATATCATAACATTTGAAATACTGGTACGTAAAATTATGGAATATAAACTGCCTGTCTAGAGAGTTTTAGGGTTAAATTCGTGCAACATCGAACTTTTAATAAAACAGTCCAAACATAACATCCGGTAAACGCAATAATACCTTTTGGGAATTTAATACAACACTTGGAAACTTCATATGATTACTTGATACCTTTCGTAGAACTCATCCATTGGAATATTGTTTTAATCTCCGGTGACTTTTCCTGAATCTTTTCAGTTATTAAAATAATTAATTACTTTTGAGGTTGCCTGGAAAATGGAAATTTGTGATAGCGTGTTAGAGAACTATGAAGACGACAAGACTTATTATAAGATGAAAATGATGAACTAGAACAAACCTTGCATCTTTAATTCTGTCAATAGAAGCAAATGCTTATTTGTAAAAGCCGAAATTCTAAACTTTCAGTTATAAAACATTTATAAAACTCCTTCAGAGTGAGATCATGCTTATATAAGGCAAATCCTTAGACCTTTAAAACTTAAGATGAAGCAACATAAAAGCTCTTCTATTGCTTCCATTGTTAGAATAACAACCACAAGTTTCGATCTTCGGAAGGCAAAATCATATCCTCTTTCAATTTGAACTTCCTAGAATCTTTGGAAATCATTTTGCAAAACATTATGAATTATGACGTAGCTCAAAGGCATGGAAAAAACCTGACCAGTGTCCCACAGCTCTTCATTCCGCCACATGCTATAAATTTCACTAGAACCACTACCACTTCGGTTGTGCTTATAGCGAAATTGCAGTGAGCGATGTTTTCATCTTTATATGCGCTAATTTTAAGCTATACTTAAGCTTATTTTAAAATGCGCAAAAATATGTTTTTCGGGTATGCATTGAATGTTCATATTATTTGATTTCCAGTGCTTTACACAATGTTTCAACAACCTTCGTTTATTGTGTCGCGGTATCTTAAATTTAAATTAATAAACATTAAGAATACAACATTTGTGAGTAGACTGTAAATTTTGAACTTTTATTCAGCTGTTTCAACTTTAGAACACAACACAGCGAAGAGCAAAGCGTAACAGTTACAGTTAGCGTTTACAAGAATGCGAGCTGCTCAATGCGAACTGAGAGATGTGAAGTAAGATCTCATAGACAGGCAGACGATCTGGTGGCCGAAAAATTCCGACAAGTGTTGAACAATCATTTCAAATCTAAATACACTTTGCAAATGAAATTGTCATAACAATATTAAATTATCCAAAAAACGGGAAATAAAATATTAAAAAAACATAATATGAAATATGAAAATGAAACTAAATTGTTCTCAAAACACATAGACAGAAGCCCTGATACAATTCAGGAACTTAATTATATTTAAAAAAAGTGCAAAGTTATAATATTTTGCGAAAAAACTTAAGCACTAATAGGCATAACACTAAATTTGTAAATTGGCCTTTTGAAAACTCCATTTGCATTTTTAAGTTTCACGATAGACGCAATATTATCTGCGCTAGGAAAAACTTCGAAAACGCTTCCTATTTTCAATTGTATAGGGGGCTAAATTGTCTTCTATTATGAAAACGTAATCATTAACCTTTAAATTAGGTTGCACTTTAAACCATTTTGAACGTCGTTGTAAATTAGAAACGTATTCATTGGACAATCTTTATCAAAAATTTTCAAGCATTTTCTAAATACGTTTTCAGCATTGTAATATGGCAATCCTGTAGGTCCGGCGTAAGACCTCCAGACGTTGGACGCAAAGGTTGGGAGCTTCAATTTGAGCTATCAATATCGTAAATTCTTCTTGCGTCAGAAGTTGTTCACCTATAGTTCGCTTGAGATCAAGTTTGTATATTTGACTGCACCTTCCCATAAACCTCCAAAATGAGGTGCTGCGAGAGAATTAAATATCCACTTAATACCTTCAGTTGAGCAATATTTATTAACAAGTTCATTTTCCTTCAAAGAATTTATATTTCATTTTCCTTATCGGCAGCAATAAAATTCCCTGCCATAATCCGTATGCACTTCTATCGGTGTTCCTCTTCGAGATACAAAGCGCTTCATAGTGGTAATAACTGATTCTGAAGTTAAATTACCTACTAATTCAATGTATACAACTCTTGTAGTATAACACGCGAATACACAAATGCAGCATTTCATTGGTTTTACCCCTCGACCTTGCCTGGGCTTGAATCGGGGTAATCGATTCCAACCTTGGAGAAAACCTTCGATAGAACGACTCTAGGCGATGGTAAGCAAGACAGTATCTGCTTAAATTTTTAGCACGTGCACGGTGACATTTCGCTCATTTCCAAATCTGTTATCTTATTACTTACCTAGGAAGGATTATCCAATATTCTCTTCTAATCACCGATAGCAATAGCAAGGGACCAGCATGAAGATGGGATTCATGAAAATAATTCCATATAATTTGCGTTATGTGATGTTTCTTTGCGCTCCAAAATGGGATATTTTTCTGTCTAGCGCAATGTTAGCTTGTCTTAATCTTCCTCCGACGCATATAAGTCCATTCTTATCGATAAAGAGGTTCAAAGAAAGTAATTTACTATTTGAGTTTAACGGTTGGTTCTTCTTCAGAAGATTATATTCAATTAAATCTCATCTTTTTGAACTACTCTAACAATTGCATTTCTAGTATACTGCAATTCTTCGGTTTTAAGATAACTCTAAATCCTATAGATTTAGCTGAATTATTTGCAAAACTGAAACACCATGAGATGATCCTTTTAAGTTTCAAGAAAGGCGAAACTTCATTAAGGACTGGAATTAAAGAAGCGACTGTTCCAATTGAACAAGAAACCCTTTTGTGCTATTCTTTTAAGGGCTCTTCTCAAAATGATAAGTTGACAGAGAATGGAATGTTATTTGAACTGAGGCACTAAGGCCCTCTCCACCATAAATCATGAGTAGAAAGTTATGAAGGCAAAAGATCTTTAGATGCGCTATCAACAGGATTCTCTTTTCCTCTTACGTGATTCTAATGAAATAAAACTCATTGAAACTCCGAAACGCGGTTGGCAACGAAGGTTTGCCAGCGTGTGGGTTTTGATTGTATCAGAGACAAAACAATCATTCAATCACTCCATGCGGAAATGTTATCAATATGACTTTGTAAAGAATTGAGCACAGCTTGAAACAAATGCCCTATTAGAACGGCAGATCAGAGTTATAAATGAGGAATAGAAATTATACTTTGATGTTAGTAGCTACACCAAAACTGAAGAATTATGTGCATAATAAACAAATCACTGAGGTGTAAGCTTTTTCTGATGCTTTACAATAGCAATGAAGTTCTACATTTTTAACTTTGCAAATATACTCTTCTAGGAATGCGTTTGCGATATCTTCACAGTAAATTTTACACATTATCATTTCATCTGGTAAGGGATCATCCCACGAGATTTGTAATTTCCATATATCTTGAAGCAAGATTTTTGCCGCAAGTATGAAAGGTGATAGCCAACCAATTGGATCAAAGATTTTTGAAACAGAAGACAAAATCATTCTTTTAATAGAATGTTCTCTGTTCTCAAGATTTCCAAAGTCACAAGTAAACGCGCCTTGCGTTGGATACCACTCCAAACCCAAGAATTTTATTGATTTAGTATCGACAATTGTACTTGAAGAATTAGCGTCCTGAGCTTTCAATGCAGTTTTTAAAATCGAGCGATCGTTTGTACACCATATGCAGTTGAAAACCATCCCCTTTGTTGAAGTTCAGTCAATTGTGGAATTAACTCTAACGCGTTATCTACTGTGGCTGAACCAAATGAGACATCATGAATATAACAGTTATACAATATTATATCAGCTGCCTTTGGGAATTTATCCTCTTCATCAATTTTTAGTTGTTTGATTACGCGAATAGCCAAGTGCGAAGCTGAAGCAGCGCGGTATGCAACTGTGCGCAGCCTGTAAGTTTTAATAGGCTTCAATGGATCATCTCTCCACAATATTCTTTGGTAATCGCCATCTTCATCATGAATTTGAACTTGTCAATACATTTTCCTATAGTCAGTAGTAATGGCTATGGGGTAGCATCTAAACCTCAGAAGAATAGTAAATAATTCATCTTGTACCTTGGAAAGTGTGTCATTAAGCGATATCCCTGATGCAGTTTGGGCACGAGCATTGAAAACGACGCATAGTTTTGTGGTAGCACTCGATTCCTTTAGCACGTGATGGTGAGGCATGTAAAAATGCTCATTTATTTTATATAGATTATCGTCGAATAATTCTTCCATGTTTCCAGGTGATAAATATTCGGACATTGTTGATACTTACATTTCATTGTTGAAATATATATCAGTTAATATCAAGGATGCATTGAAGTCTTTACATTGCTGATATACTTCAGAAGATTTTATTAGTTTTTGTTGCTGACTAAAAAGGTTGCGAAAGGCTAATGATCTGGAATTACCTAACACATTTCTTTTAGCCTGAATGGCGATTTTACTGAGTAACGCCCATCTTCACGACGGATGTGATTTTCCACGAAATGGTTTTCACACAATCATTCTTCTTTAGTTAAAGAATTCTATGTATGTGGGAATGTGGAACATTGTTCCAAATCCTTAAATGATTCAACTTATTCATCAATATTTACGTTTATAGTATTGATTGAAACTTGCTCACGGTTTTGGAATTCAAAATTCGTAGTATCAGTAGTCAACCATCCTAACTTAGAACAAAATGCAAATTTAAGATACATGTTTTTATCCCTTTTAATTACTTCTCCATTGATCATCGATAATTCTTCCATAAGTAAAGAATACGTTAACTCCTAGCAAATTATCAGTTTCTCCCGTTTCATGAAATGTAGGATCTGCTAAAGTTAAATCTTGGAAACTTTCATATAAATTCAAAGGTAATGTTATACTACTACGAAGGTATGCAAAGAAGGAAGTATTCTCCCTCATTCTTCGCTTACCTTCGTGGGTGAACAGCACGCTGGGCCTGTATTCCAGAGGTCCTTGGTTCAAGTCCCAGCGAAGGCGTTGCTCATTTTTACATCTGCTTCCAAATAACCGAATGACTCTACAAGTGGCTCCCGAACTAAAAGGTGGTAGATGATGATTCTCCACCATCACGATTTGATTTCTCCCGCCTTCTTCGCATGCCTTTGTGGTGTAACGGTCAGCACGCTCAACTCGCATTCAAGAGGTTCGTGGTTCGAGTCCTTGCGAAAGCATTGCTCATTTTTTATCTCTCCTGCTTCTAAATAACCTAATGTATCTACAAGCGGCGCCCGGACTAATTAATAGGTGGTGGATGATGAATCTCCACCACCGGGATTTTGCGATTGGGTCCCCTAATCCCCAGTCATCCTTTAAAAGGGGAAGTATATATGGTATATCTCCCACCATCTTCGCATGTCCTCATGGTGTAGTGGTCAGCACGCTCGGCGCGTAGAGAGATCCGTGGTTCGAATCCCGGCGAGGGCATTGCTCATTTTTCATCTCTCCTGCTTTCCAAAAATACCTAATGCTTCTACAATGTTACACTTAGAATGTTTTTTGTAATTTGGTCTATTATGTAAGCGGACGCAGAAATTCTGTAGCTAGTATTAAAATGAGGTGTAAACAACAAGTAGACTTTTCCAGTAGTTGTCGTATTGAAAGTTACTAAGCATGACACTAATATATTCGAAGTATTTATGCTGAGTTCTAAACTGATAGCTGTTTCCCGATGAATGAACGATTTTTCTTTACCTGAATCTAGCAAAGATCTAAATTTTATTAATTCATTTTTTGAGTTTTGAACCTTAATTACAAGCAGTACACAAAAGTACATGACTGCGTCTACTAGCATGAACTCCAAAATGGTGATTTTCACAGTCGTTTGCACAAACAGTGCGAGAAACCTCTGTCAAGTTTTTGTTCTGTTTTTATTTTCAAATTCGGAACAAATACGTGTGCTTCCGGTGAAGGGAAATCAAATTAGACGCATTTTTTAGTTTGAAATTATTTTCTAGATGCAAATACTATGATGATGCTTAAAACAATGTTTGCAATCTTACACATTTTAACTTTATGGGCATTACACAAGCAATTGAAACAAAGTTCATTAGTCTTAACAAACGGTATTCGTTTTTGCACTGGTAAGTTTAAAAAATTATAACACTTATTTAATAAATAATTTTTTTACAAAATAAGCAAGTAGACTTAGTAATCAGAGAAGTAACCCTTTTATACACTGGTTTATCTGATTTATGCGTTTTAAAGGTTTACTGGTCTGCAATGTTCTAGCGTAATTGTTCAAAATTCTATCAAGCCATTCAAATTTGATATTTTGCCCTTTTTTAATTAACGCCCCCACCTTAATTTTGTCGAAACATCAAGATTTTGCAAAATAATATACATCAACAAAATATCACTAAAATTATCTATCTTTTGACCTAATATTTCTAATGAGTTATTTCGTTCGCATTATCCACTAAATTTAATATCAAGGATGCAAATTCCGTTTGTATTTGTGAAACGTTCAGAATTCTTTTAATATAAGCCAATATCTGTTCTCTTATTTTAGAAAATCTATCTTTTGGTAAATTCCAATCAATACTGAAATTTTGGTCAGCTATGGGAATTGAGTGAATAATGCGATAAGCACCATTTTTGAAAGAACCTTTTAAATATTGTAATCTTTTGAGCTTCAGAAAGATTGGAATTGTTATGAACATTAGCGTTAAATAAATCTTTAAAAGTTATCCATTCTGTTAAATTTCCGCTAAATGTGGGTAAAGATAATTTTGGTAACTTTCATCTTTCAGCGACTGATTCCGGTACGATATGTTTGTCGCCATTCGCATGTACGAACTTGTCGTTCTTTAACTTAAGAATAAATTTTAACTGAGCCTCCTTGGTTTTCTCTAAAATCGACTGTTCTTCCTCAACGAAAGTGTCTATTTTATCATTATCACAATTTGTATAAATTTCATTAAACAAAGATTTGAAATCTTCCTAAACGATTTAACATTTTTCTAAGATTAATTCTGTTTCAACATGATGCAAGCTACCATAATCTATTTTCTCGATAAATTTAGTTAACTGTGTTTTCTAAACTTTCTTCCGTTTCTTTTCTGTATCTGACATTTTGAAAAATATTCTAAATTCTCGATTTTACTAATACTTTAATCATAATAAAGCAGCAATAAAGAATGTCAGATGCAATTAAAATGCGTTATGGTTTTCACTGACCTCGTACTTTGTATCCTTTGAGCAAATCTTTAGAAGTCTAAACCGAAAGTGAATTATCAACAACATTATGAAATGTAGAAATCCCGTTTACAAGGGCGCCTTTTTCTCGAACCTCCGGAGTAAGATGACCAATATTATGTTGCGTTGTGGTATCTTCAATTTAAATTAATAAACATTAAGAATACAATATTTGTAAGTGGACTGTAAATTTTATCATTATTTATTTAAAATTTATTATTTAGAGGTTTCAATTTTATACTGACAGACAGGCAGAATTAGACAAATGTCTTGTTTTGCACACGTTAAGTCTTTCTGCACCGATGGGTGAAAAATCTATCTTAGGTGCGAAGGAAAGGTATATAGAAAAGGGACAATTTCGTATTCCAGAGAAGAGTAAAAAGGAACAACGTACATTTTTATACCAGTTCAAAAGGCCAGGAAGAAAACACAACAAAGCAAAGAGCGAAGCGTGAAAGTGACGGATAGCGTTTACAACTGTGCGAGCTGCGTAATGCGAACTGCGCGATCTGAAATAAATATTACAGAGAGGCAGACGAACTGGGGGCCGAAACAGCGTTGTTATTTTTCCTTCTTTATCGCAAAACGTTATTACTATTCTTTGTTCAGATTTCGAATCCACGACAGCGGATTCTCATTAATGAAAGTATATGATTAACTGCATAGAAAATTCTGTCTGCAAGGAGCTTTATATTAATAAATGGTTTTATTTTAGGGAAAGCAAACTGAGATATTATATTAATAAAATGTTGTGAATTATTGTTTGTCAGGTTTTCTAGCTTTTTTAAAAAGTAAACAGTCCTGAAACTTCGTAGGCATTGTGTGTTTAGCAAATTATTTAATTTTCGTATTGTTCCAACACATGTGGAAGCATCGAATTAACCTTTCCGAACTGATAAAAAATTGTTGAAAATTTAATTCAACTTCATTTTATTCCTACACAGGTTTTTTCCCCAATATATTTTTTGCGTTCGTTATAGTAGTTTGTATTGCTTTTAATCTACTGCGATTAGTGATGACGTATGTAAAAAGATTTCACGAGATTTCAAAAAAATAGGAAAAGAAAATATTGCATATTGAACTTTAAAACATTTTATCCTTTTTCATGTCCTGTAGATGAGTACACAAAATAGGATTGTGAATTTACTGCCCACAAAAGAACTGAAGCAATTATTAATTGATGGATAATGTCAGCCAAAACAAGAAAATTCTGAAAGAGCCCTGAAAAGTAAATAATTTTTAAAAATGAAAATATTGAAAGGCTTCAGTAAACTATAAAAATTTTATTCACTTAACATAATGATAAATGAATTTTCAGGGAAAATAGCTTAGCATCAGTGTATTGACATTCACAGTACATAAAAACATGAACGCGTTTTATTTAAATGCTATGATTATTTTTCCCTCTTGTCTAAATTACTCATGTATCTAAACTGTAATATTCTTAACTTTCATTTTGCGTCCATCCAACTTAAAGATTGGGACTTTAGTTCAATGACTTATTATATATGACGCACGAATAATTAATCATTATTAATATTACAAGTGATAAATAATTAGTGTTGAAAAAACTTTTAGGGAAAATTGAGCAAAGTGAGTATTAAACAGACTGGTATATGCGGATGATTACGCAGAAAAGGGAAAATATTAAGCATATTTAACTTTGAGCATTGTTTGGTTATTCTACTCTAGTTCAAAAATTTTAAGAAATTATTAATTAAATTAAACTATTAAGAGAGTTTCATTCAGTGAAAGTTTTCAAGCACTGAAAAGCAAATTTCTTATTAAAAGTAAAAAAAAATCCTTTAATTATTTTTTATTATTATTTTAGAATATCCTTGGACGGGCTAGGTTAAAATAATATATTTTTCAATATTTTCATGTATTAGCAAAATAATTTTACAAATTTCTGTTAAAGAAAGTTTATATTTACTTGTAACCAACATTTTAGAAGTAAGCAAAATCCTATTTGACATCAATAAACTTCCAGCCTGCAGTAATGAATTAAATTGATTTATTAAAATTATTGGACGAACTTTATTTCAGCAATATGTTTCTCTTTTTCCTGGAATATAAACACTTACCAAATTAACTGAATATTTTAAGGAAATTATTTTGCACCATTAACAAATCTAAGTATTACATTCTTCAGTTAACGAAACTTACAAACTGGATGTAAATCTGTTCTCAACTGGTTTCGCTATAAATAAGATATTATTCATGACACAAAACTTTAATAGCGTCTAACAGGTAAGGTATGCTTTTTAATTGACCCTCACAGAACTAATTATAAAATTTATTTTTAATTTATTAAATATTATATTTCACGACTAAGCTTCTAATTCTAATTTCGATTTATTATAATTTTTATGCTTGCAATCCGATAAACATTATATATCTTTTTTAATTTGTTTCTTCATTTCTGAGTAAGTTTTTAATTGATAAGAAAGACTAAAGAGTAAACATATATGTTTATTGTAGGTTTGCAACTGAAAATTGATTACCCTATTTTTACTTCTAATAAATGTTTTTAAATGTTTCACAAATATTTAAATGCTAGATTCCATGCTAAAATGTTTAATATGCATCATATTCTGCATTAATAGTGTTGTTTAAACAGATAGATATAATAATTTCTCTTATAGAAGTTTACACGTATGTAAATTTCAGTACTCCATGTACTTTAGTACTCTTATCTAAATTTCAATACTTAATGACACTTGAATTTCGAAATCCCTTAATGAATAATAAATATAAATGGAATGTGATTCATTTTATAGTGATTGTATGAAATTGTTACTACCAAGGCATATAATTTGCTTACAATTAAACAAAATCACCATATTATTTATTTTCCGGTAATTAATGTTATTTATATTTCAAAAAGTTTTCATCTCCACATTCCAAAATTTGGCTTCGTCCCTCCCTCCCCCGATCATAAAACGTCGTATTTAGCACATTTAAGAGAAATCCGAAGTATGCCTACTTACTTGAAGTGGTTATTTCTCCTTTATAAATTTTGTAATGCAACAAACCAAACTCGTTTTAAGCAAAATAAGCATTCTCCTAGGGCATTAAGAGAAGTGTTAATCTCAGAATATTTTATTTTGTTTTTTATTGTAACTTAAATTTTGAATTAGATATGCACTAGAAAGTCAAATTATTTTAGATAATTAGGACGCTGAAGATTTTAACAAAACATGATTCTCATTTTTTTTTCACTTTTCATCGCATGGGCAGAATTGTAACAGCAGGCGTCAATAAATTTTCGAGCCTGAGAGACAGACATCATTACAATAAATTGCTTCAATAGCTGTCCTATGCAGTGGCCCCAAGTGTTAGTGGGAAAAATGGAAAGCGTATTTACGAAATCTAGAATTCTAATGAAAGCTTCGTTTATTCCTTTCAGCTGCGACAGATTTAATAGGCAGTAAAAAAGGAAGAAAATGTTTTAATAGGTAGAACTGAGCACTGGTTATAAAAAATATCGTGTGCTTTCCGAAGAGTAAAGATCTGCCCATTTTTTGGGGCAAAATATCAGTCTGTGTTTAAAGCAGATGTTTTTGTATTTCAGTTAAAGTAACAGAGTTCCTATCCTCTGCAAAGTACAGGATTTCCTGCCAGTCTAAGGCTGAATTTTGCCTTAATTTCATTTTGGGGTACACTATTTTCAAGTAAATAAATGAGTCAACAGAGGACAATTTTATAAAAGATAATTAATTATTCAGCACTAAAATCGTTGCAGAAGATGTCTCTCATACAACCCGGTTATATACGCAAGTTAATAATTACTAGACCGATATCAAATGAATAGATAAATGTTGACTTGCAGATATGAATTTTATATTGCTGTGGTTTAGTACCGATTAATAAAAGGGAAGCCAATAGAAAATTTATTTTAAGAAATATTATTTTATTAGTATTTAAGAAATTTTAAAAGTGAGCTTTTGTAGCATTTTTATTTATAATTTATTGTCGATATTATGCACAGGAATCGAAACGCTTAAAATGAAATTTTACATCCAGATGGAACAGTGAACCCACACCCATATGAAGTAGTGGTTAGGCGAGCTCATTGCGATACCTAAGGGCTCGGGACCGAATCCTGGAGAAGGAATGGATGTAAATTGTTTGTCGCCTCAAGGGGATAAAGGCGGCCGCCTGTCAGGTACCTCCATAATAAAATAACCACAAATTCTGGCTTTAGTAGCGGCGAAAGCCTAAAAAGTCTAGTGTCTGCCATTAAAAAAATAATGAAAAGGCCATTTACTTTTTAACGTTGGTTTCAGTTCATTTTTATAAAATATAAAGTTATACGTCCAAATTCCATGAGTAAAACATTTTAAATTATGATATAAGGCTAATAAAATTAATTTTGACACCTAAAGCCTTCCACAATAATCACGCATGACTGATTCTTTTGTGATTTTTTTCCTAGCGCCTTTATTTTTCTTCAGTTCCGCGTTTATGTGGCGAATTTTAAGCTTTTATGAATTACGGCATCAATCATGTTCAACTTTTTTAATGTTTCACGACAATTTTATTCTCAGTTTCCGCTCCATCTAACCGTCAACCGAGGGGCTTGACCACCGATCTATATGCGAATAATCCGGCAGAATTTGAGCTTTTTTTATGTATTTGGCGTAATATATAAAATTGTAGATAATATTTAATACATAATCCAAAATTAACGGTTTATGGATGTTCAACAAGAAAATGTAAATTGCCTTATATTTCATACATAATTTACACAAACAATGTTTGACTTCAAAAACAAAAAAAAGTATATACACAGATTTATTTTCACTCATATCTAAAGGATTAAATAGAAATGTGATTCAGTGCTGGCACATTTTTAGCAAATGGATTAAATTTTTGAAATTTCATTTAAATAAGAAAACATTGTAATCTAATATTATCTTAACTTTTTGGAGGGGTGGAGATATATTGTAAATCTTGACAGTTGTTTATGTATATCAAAAATATTTAGTTTTCAGTTTTAAGCTAAAACTGTGGCTAAAACACGCCTAGAAAAATTACGCTGATGAAAAACGTAAACTGATAAACAAACTCGTTTTTGTTAAATAAATATAAATACAATTTGCTTTCATCTGAAATCCAAACACAGCGTAAACTTTTCATAGCGTTCTGGGGTTTTAATTATTTAATTCTAAAGTTCTAACTTAGAACCCCACGAACACTATTAAGCGAATAATCGCTTAAGTGTGTGAACAAAATACGCAAGACTTAGAAGGATTTCCTGCCCTTTATTTTTCAGAATATTTAAAATCAGTTCATACTTGGAACTTTACACAAAGCCTCCACTCGGGCTTGAACTTAAATAATAATAAATTTAAATTAAACTAAACTAGCTTAACTAAGCTATCTGAAAGGTATAGCCGAAGCTGTCACAAATTTAAATAGTTGGCCCCTAAATTAAAATTTAATCGGCGAAGCCAAGCAAGGGCCTAAGGTATGGCCGAGCGTAATAACTAAGAGAGGACGTAGCCAAAGGCAAACACGCGCTAGTCAGGAAATCAGACTCTGTCTCTCGATGTCGGTAAAACATCGACTTAAATAGTACTCATTTGCATATACTGCGTTTCTGTATTTACTTTCTGGCAGGAAATTGTAAGCTGATATTAGAATAAGATAGGAAAGATAAAAAACTTAAAATAACTGTTAATAAACTTAGGATAAACCGTACAGCGTAAATTAGCATAATTAAAGAACATAACTTAAATTAACATAGTTAAAGCTCATAACATAAATTAACAAAATTAAAGTTCGTATATTACGGATATGCAAAATGAACGCTTTATTTATTGTCTGCTTATTTTTTCAAATAAAAAACATTAGAAATTCAGAAACAGACTGAAATTTTCTTTTAAATTGTAAATTTTTTGTCTCTATTACTTTACTTTAGAACCTACTTACTTTTAAAATAAAGGGTAATATATATATAATGTAACATATATAAAAGGTAATATAAAATAAAGGGTATACTCTTTAAATTTATCACATGGATCAAAAAGCAACTCTTTTTGCTTCGGCGAAATTACCAAGGTATTAGTAATAAATTTTAGCGAAATTAGCAAGGAATTAGTTTCATCCACGTGCTGTCGTAGTTTACCGTTTATTGCATCGACCTTGTATTCCATAGGTCTTATGTTCAACTACATGCTATTTCGAGATTACATGCTATTTGAACAATATCTTGCTCCTCAGCTCTTCCTCCTTTTCTTACCTAGTACCGGAACTAAAATGGTTACAGCCGAAAACATTTCGGCAAAAACACCGCGGACGAAAACGTCGAAGAGAAAACAACACCGAAAACATCGTGATACACAACATGGTGGGACAAAATAAAGCAAAGAGAGAATATCGCAGTTCTAAAACATCGTTGTACAAAATATCGTCGTCGAAAATAAAGCGGTTAAAAAACTTCGCAGTTTAAAACCATCGTCTTCGAAAATATCGTGGTAAAAAATAAAGTACCTACAAAACGTCACATTACAATAACATCGCAGACATGCGTTTTTCAGGCTTTAATAATTGTTAATGGATATTCGCATAATGATTTCTGAGAGCAAGGGATGATTTTTACTTTCCTTTTTTTTATTAACTAATAAATATTTTAAAAATAAGAAATTTAAACGAAACAAGAAATAATTTTCACTATAAGGGTATCAGTTTAACAAAAGTGAAGAAAATAATTTCATAACTAATTTAGCAATTTTTTATAGATAAGTTCATGCAGTTACTTATCTTTCTTTTCTATTCTTTTTAGATTATTCTTATAAAAATAATTTATTAATGACCTTGTTAGTTAACTATGTCAGTTTAAAACTAATTGCTATAAGTTGCGTTAATTTTCTATGCTTAAGTTTCAATTTTACATTTTCAGCAAATATTTATTAGTTAATAAAAAATATGAAAGTGAAAATTATTCTTCTCTCCATCTTGCCCTCACAAATCATTATGCAACTTTTTACAATTATTAAACAATCACCAAATTTTACAATTACTAAAGCCTGAAAAACGCACGTCTGCGATGTTATCATCATGCGATGATTTGTGGGTACTTTATTTTTTACCACGATATTTTAGACGGCGATGTTTTTAAGCTGCAGAGTTTTTGAACCGCTTTATTTTCGACGACGATGTTTTGTACCACGATGTTTTAGAGCTGCGATGTTTTGTCTTTGCTTTATTTACTCACACGATATTTTGTACCACGACGTTTTCGCCTTGTGTTGTTTTCTCCTCTACGTTTTCGTCCGCGATGTTATCAGCGGACATCGTGGATGGTAACTCATAATCAGATTTAAAGTGGTAGAATGAGATTTTCTTGTCGTTTTAGGAGCATGTTATTAATAAGGGGTCAGAGCTTTCATCCCGTGTACGCGTCTAATCCAGTTTGAATTCTTTTTTAACTTAGTTTCAAACAAGACAGTAAACGCAGATTATTCTAAAGAAAATGTAAAATATATCTTGCCCTTCGTATTCTGCGTTTCTGGTGTATACAGTGATAAAAGCATTCGTTTCCTTACCTTAAAAATTGAAGTAGAAAATGCAGGATACTCAAGATACGTAATATTGTGTGAAATACAGATGTTAAATAGTAAAATAACAGGATTTTTATTAAATGACAGAACGACGTTAAAAACAAATTGCATAGGAAAATAAACATGTTTTGCTCAAAATAATGTGATTTAAATGAATGATAATTTTTAAAAGAGCATATAAATAAAATTTATATTTGGAATATTATCATACGTGTTTTTCTTTTATTGACAAAATGGCTGAAACGCAAAATGAATAAATGCAATTTCAAACGTAAAATATCTTATTTTCACAACAATAATGATAAAATCGATTTAAATTAAGATGAATTTTAATGCTTTATAATTTTACAAAAATATCTCCTTTTGAATAATCTGATTAAATAGGATTTTAAAGTTTGAAAATATGATTTCACTGAGATAATTTTCTTTATCTTAACAGTCCCAGAAAAATTAATTAATTTCAGTTGTAAACTTCTCAAAAGTTGACACATTTAAGATGGATAGTTGACACATTTAAGATAAATACGCTCTGTTTTATGCTATCCTTTAGCAGTTTTAACGTTTTAAAGTAACTAAAACTATATTTCAGTACGTAGCTAAATTTCCATTAGCTACCAAACGAAGTTGGGTTATTTTTCAATGCAACGTATAAAAAATTGAAATAGTTATACCACTCCATCTTTACGCGGGGGAGTCTTTATACACTACTTCAGAGTGTTTGCTTAAAGGAAAATAAATCAACCGTTTTATTAATAAAAAGGAATTTATGGATGAGATGTAATGGTAGCGAAAGCTCTCCTTGCTGAAAATATGAGTACCACTTAGTAATCAAAATTATTAACATAAAAATGCTTTATAATATTTTCAATACTGAGTGGATAGTTAGCTATATAAATAATCTCCTTGAGTGGGTTGTAGGGTCTTCGTTTAGGAAACACTTTTGTTTTTTATGACACAATCTTTAGCTCCTCGTACAAAGTGAAAATAATAACTTAGTAAGTCGGAAACGTCTTTTGCTCGTTTTACTATAATTATATTTTACTTTAGATGAGAAGAAGATATGTAAGATATCCTTATTAACTAATACAAGCCTTATATATTTGTTTTAAAAGTTTGAGCTGTATGGTTTTTTAATTCACAATGAGCTAAAAGAATGGTACATAGACAAAGGTAAATGCTGATTGTAAATTTTAAAAATTACTATTTAAATAAGCAACGAAATAATAAGCTGACACGAAATGCGATTCCAGCAGCAACGAAACTGAGATATGAAGTACCCTTATGAAGAGAAGTAAGTGGTGAAGTAATGTTCGATGTCTGGTTGTTTCGTGGGACGCTACATGATCTTTCTGAAACTATCCAGAATAAAGCAATATGCAGGGTCATTCATAGTTGCGAAGATGCAATTTAAAAATGCACCACAAATAATCTACGCAACCTATACAAAATTTTTATTATGCAGCAACCGAGATAAATTTAAGAAGTTTGTATTTTCTTACCTATTCCACAAAATCTCAACATGTCGAACTGTGCTGCTACATCTATGGATTATCCCATTTAATCCTATGCATGTGCTAGTATATCACAATTATCCATACCCACGGCACCAACTATACGATTTTGTGATGGTCAAGATTAGACGGGTTTTTTTTGCAGAGACTGTATCCTTGACAAAAGTTCACAAGAGGAAGCATATGGGCTCGAATGTCACCGTATTAACGCACCTCTCCTCATCTTAGTCATCTTATCTACTTCAGTAAATTTTCATTTTAGTCTTTTTGCAAATGAGCTTTGCGTTTTGGCTAACATTAATTGAGGTACCATCACAAACGGTCTCCGTAATAATCTGTGTGGTTAGTAGCCGAGTAACTGCTTTGTTGAAAAACGTAATCGTTACACTTTTCATTCAAATGTAGCGTCAGCTAGCTAGCCCTCGTAATTTGCCACAGCGTTGTAGGGGGTAGATTTCTACCATGTCAGCAAAGGCGAATCCATTGAGTGTTTGTGAAATGCATAAAACTTTCTTAATATGTTTACCTTCATTTTAATGTATTTAAACTATATATGGGATGCATAGGCTATAATTTCATTTGTTGTGAATTTTCAATTATTTGACGACTTACGAATAACGCTGTATTTATTTAATCGAATCAAGTTTACAGTACATAGAAATACAATTTTTGTAAGTATGAATAAAAGTATATGAGTAAAAAATTTAATGAAATTCGTCAATAACACAACTGCCGTAATGTTATCAGCTATCTTACAAAAGAATGAAACTAACAGGCCCTTTCTAATCCCTTTCTAGTAGAAACCTTTTTAAACTTTGTTTAGAGAATCCGCGTTGTCTTTAGTAAATCACTATTCCAAAACGAAACAGTGTAAAATCAAGAGTTGTCTCAAACATTTGCTAAAAATAAACCAGTTCAAACTCTTGAACTCTTAAAAATCATTAAATTGAATTTGTATTGAGGAGCTAATAAAAATCGAATGACGAATCTTTCATGTCATTCGGCTTTTTTATATACAGTAAAGGCAATTTGCGAGGAATACAGAAAAGGTGCAAAACATTTTTAAATCAGATATCGATTAAATTGCAAAGATACAATTACTTTCGGCAGTCACTATTTTAAAAACATTTTGCTAAATGTACCCAAATTGTTAAACATGGCAAACGCGGTCCTGTTAGAATTGATTATTTGTGATAAATTGCTAGGCACAGCGGAGAGCCATGTACGTTATAGAAAATCTGTTGTTATGCAAATGAAATCAAACTTAAATAAGCAACGGCGCGCATTGGAATTATGTAACAAGAAATACAAAACGTGCAACTTAATTGTACTAATGGAAGGTTTTATTTTTATAGACGGAAAGTTCTCCCGTTCTCGTCTTGGTAGCCGTATGATTAAATCAGAAACAGGCATGGTTAATAACTAATGTGTGATGAGCATAGAAGAAAATGTATGTTTTGAAACGCATAGAAGCAGTGGTAGGGGTTCCCTGTGGATGTGATTATGAGGAAACGCATCTAACCAAAGTACCCCATACATGTTCTATGAAATTTAAATCAGAGAAGCACGTCGACCAGTTGGTTTGAGTGATATCCTCAGTTTTCAGCAGTTTCTTCGTAATCCAAATCTGATCCGTTTTGGTGCTCTTGCTATCCATGAAAGCGAACATTACACTAGCGACGATGCGGAATAAATACATGTGGGAAGAATCTCTGCTTCACGATGGCGATGTAGCTATTCAGCATAATGGCTCCCAAACGACAGAACCATCACAACGGCTTATTTCCTTAGCCTGACTGGATGAAACTATATCCTCACCTCTCTCTACAGAAGCTCTCAGTCCGTATTTTTTGTGATACTGAAGTAAACATTATTTGCAAAGACAGCGTCATACCGTTGAAAATGCGTCAAATCCTTATATCCTTTATACTGCTATAAACATTTACACTTGTATAACATTCACACTGCTATCCGTTTAATTATTATTTGTATTTTAGTAACAGAATGGACAAAGTGCGTGTATGCTATATTTATATAATACATCAAATACGACAGAATATCCTGAAATTATCGGTATTAATTTTAAGTAATTACACACCGAAATGCAACTGAATTAGTGATAAACAAAGTAACGGAAATATCGTATTGCCACATTTCTACTCATGTAAAAAACGCTGCCGCAGGGTATACATTACATATATGTGTGTGTGTATGTAAAATAAATCTTAAAAATTAGAAGAAAAAGATTACACAATTTGGGAATTTTTTAAAAAAAATTAATGGAATTTTTAAATGATTTGAAAAATTAAGTTGAAAGACCATGAGAAACTGTAAAATTTTAAAACAAAGCAGGAGGAAAACTAAAAGTCGAAAAAGGAAACTATAAATTTGTTTGAAAAAAAAATAAATTTAATCCAGAATTTTTTTAAATGGTTTTAAACTGGATATAAATAAATTATTCAGTTTCAGTATCTTAAATCAACTTAACAAAAGGTAATAATTTGAAACATCAAAACCCGAACAATTACGGAGTTCTGAACGTAAGTTTCGAAAAAATAAAAAAATATATATACAATATAAATTTCTGTGCTAATATAATTGCACCCATACTCTTATAGACAGGTGATTGCCCCGACGCAACTTCAGTACCCGACAAAATGAAAATTACAATACATACAGGGTGTTTCCAAATTTGATCGACGAATTTAAAAGGAAGATGGTGAACACCCGGAGGATAAAAAATTGCCATAGAACATGGGATAGCAAATCCCATTTAGTGGGTTAAAGTCGCAAAAGTAGACGTCAAGAGGACAGTAAGCCTGACGAAGAGAGAAATGCGAACAAATGCGAAGATTAGAAGAATTGATTTGATACTTTGGTACTGGTCTTTAAGCAGGTGTCAGTATGAATTTTATCATGTTATTGGCAACAGTTCAAGTGACCCCTGGCTAGGGGAAACCTCGCATGGAAAACTCAAGAGATATCGCTAATGGGTGAACTGCAAATGTATAAAGAAAAGAATAATAGTATAAAGTGAACTGCACACTTAAATGGGAGTTCATGAAGTGGTATGTACGTGTCATCAGTGCGACAGAATGTATTTGCAGTCTATAGGATCGAAACGGGCCGGCAGTCCTTCGTCCGTCAGTGCGGGCAGTGCAGTGACCTTCAAAGATGTAACATGGAACAATTCCTATAAAACTGGCTCGTCGTATCCTTTCTGTAGTTGATATTAGTTTAGGTTATTCAGTTATGGCAAAGCACACGAGGGCTATCTGCCTAGAGGGAGGGATGCTTTCGTGGAGGACTTTCTAAGAGAAACTGGCTCGTATACACGTTACACATGGACAAACCATTCTGTAGTTGAACTGTGATGCGTTACATCAAATAATTTTTTCCCTTATTATTGGCCCATTTTGCTCCATTCGACGTCAGACCCTTCATAATATTTTTGATTTTCTCTCATTAAACGTAGTTTGCAAACCCATGTTTTGTGGCAATTTTTTTCCGGTTGATGTTTATTACCCCTCTTACCGTTCCAAATCGGAAACAACCTGTATATAAAGTATAGCTCTCTCTGTGTATTTTTTATAGTAACATCATGCGTAAAACGATTTAAATACTTTCGATCCAAAATCAAAATAGGTGTTCAACGCATGAATCATTAAATTTCAGGAACAGTTCGAGAAGTTGGAATTTTTTATTCCAAATAAAGCGTGCGGCGAGAGAAAACACACGGATAGTCCAAACAATTAGCAATCAAGCAAACGTAAATGACAAGCGGCCTTGAAAGATCCGGGTCTTAGAAGAGATAGCCTCACATATTCAGCCACAGTCCTGTCAGGTCATTTACACGGGTTCGTGTCACCCATGTAAATGACGGTCCAGTCGAATAGGTACAGGTAGAGGTTTAAGCAAGACCAATAACTGTGCATTCTCGATTGTATATATTAGGTATATCCAGACCTTGCTAGATGCTAAACTATGTCAACGTTTGACGGGGAATACCCCAAACGCGACTGAGGGCGTCCACACCTCTTCCTGTACCACCAACACTTGACAGGATTTTCGGGCTGCCATGTGTTTCGAATGCACCCTAGCCACACAGACATTACACATTTGCAAACATCCATGCCTTCTTCGGGATTCGGACCTCAGCCTGGTAATGACGATTTAAACAGCATTAAGCTGATAGATAAGAATACGAAGCCAGCTTCCCGAAGCGATGAGCGCTTGCTTGAAATTGATCAAAATTAAGAAGAACTAATGCTGATCATTGGTATTTTCGCTTGACATTCTTTAGAAACTTTAGGAGTAGCACCAAGCGTCTCCACTGCATTTACTATGTACTTAGAAGTGTTGGGAAATTACTTCCTTTGCTTCATGCTTTTCTGTTATCCGGATCGGAACTTAGTTTGTCAGCAGGGCAACAGCTCTTGTCAGATTCTGTTGCCAAGCACCTCTTGTGAAGAGTCTTTTGGCAAACTCTCTTTTCTGCAATGACCACCGAAAACCCTAGAATTAAATCCCGTTGGGCAATTTTGGGATACTCTTGAAATGTTATGCAAGCCCGTCAACAACAACCAGTGTTGTTAATTGATTTATGAAAATTTCTAGACGATGGTTATTAATACGTGCATCTGAAACACTAATATAAATACAATAGACTGACATAAAAAAATAAATACAATTATTCTTCATAGACTATGTTGCCATTTCTTAATCTAGAAAACCGTTCGTTAATTTTTGATTAGAAAGTGTCATCTTTATAGGTTTGCCAAAACTTAACATTTATCTCAGCTGAAATCACGTACTACATACATGCTTTGTTCCATATCACAAAAACAGCACGTAAATTTCTAGAAGAAACACACTTAAATCAGCACAGTGCCCTAAAGAAAATGCTTTACTCAGAGTGATGAAACTCGATAAATAGGCACCAGAAATTCTAAGCAAACAGGGTTTAGAAGTATGATTCGTTATTAAGGTATGCTGTCTTGCAGTATTTTTATTTCAATTCCTTTTGCTTATCTCTGAAGAATAGAAAATTATATATTGCTCCATTAGAACCGCAAAATAATTTCACTTACAGACTAGGAATCTTAAAATTTTGCTTTAAGTCTAATATGTAAAAATTATGTTAAGACTTGAAAAATGATTCGTATTTTCTTTCAGATTGTGAAGATGATGATAGTTGTCGTTGTGATTTTCGCTGTCTGCTGGTTGCCATATCATGTCTATTTCCTTCTGGCTCATCACATTCCATGGATTATCAGATTCTCTCACGTGCAGCATACTTACCTTTCTATATACTGGCTGGCCATGTCCAATTCAATGTATAATCCTATAATATACTGTTGGATGAACAGCAGGTATGTTATAACTATAGATATATATTACAATGGATTTAAATTTCCATCAAATCCATCAGGTCCATCAGTTTCAATTTTTTTTTACGTTTTGAATCAATAGTAAATGAAGAATAAAATTGTAATTTTGATATAAATTACACGTGAATTAAGAAATTGTTTCTTCTTTGTTTGCGTCCTCATATGTTCTTTCGCTACTAATTTACCTATTTACAATTATACTGCGATCCCCCTCATTTGCTACTTTAAAACTTCTTTGTCATTTTCGAGCCAGCATTCCTTTTTAAAGGTGTTTATCATGTAAGCATAGCAGTAAGGCTTGGAAAACCCGCAACAAAACTCGGAGCAATACATAAACGCAAAATTATATTTTAACCTAGTTTTATTTACTGTTATTGTAATTTTCATTCATTTATGCAAGTATTTTTGAGACTGGCTCTTGCTAAAAGCTATAACAGGTTACATTTTTATTTTAATTCTGTATTTTTTTTTGTTCTAATTTTGTTTTTGAATATGATTGTCTTTATTAAATCCTTTTGTTTTGCTGCATTTGAGTTTTTTGTTTTCCTTTACTAGAGTTTTGCTTTGATACTTCGATAATTGCAGCTCTCTACACTTCAGTGCTTGTTTATGTTACGTGTTTCACTCCAGTTTTTGTTTTTGTATTTCTGAGATATATAATTAAAAAATCTAGTTATGGAACTGGACTTTTAGAATTCTGTATGTGTGTATGTATGCATATTTCCCATATATACGCTACGAAAAAAAAATAAAAACGGGGGACAGTTTTATGTATGTCTCCCATTTTACTGGGCCAATTGACGAAATTCAACATGCGTTTTTCATGTCTCGAAAGAGCAACTTAGGATATAGATTAGATTTACATATAGCATTGCTCTGATATAGATATTTTGACACAAAATAGGACTTTTACTCAAATCGCATGCTATTTTTTTCCATATTTTGATTTTATGATTCAAATTATGCCAAACTGCCAAGTTCTGTGAAAATCACAAGACTAGTTCTTAAAAGCTTAGCTTTCAAATTTTTAGCTCTTCAGTGTTAATTGAATTTGATATGTATTTATTAATATCTCTTTTTCTACTTCATTTATTTGATTCTTCCTTTCACATTTTAAAACTTAGGTTCATTCCTAACAAAATTCGCCCATTTTTATGAATTATTTTTAAAATTTGTATTTTTTAAATGAATTTTATAAATTTTTCGAAAATCATTTTGAACTGTAACCTATAAAATTTTTACCATCATCTTAAATTTTACGTATTGCTAGGCACTCCTGCAAAAAATTTGAGTTTTTTACTCAAAATGTCCTGAGATGTAGGTGAATTTACAGATTGGCGCGTTTATTTGGCATAGTTGTTATAAGAGATAATAACCCCAAATGTGGTTTACTCACTTTGTTAAAATTATTTAAAAGTATGAACGATGACTTTTTTCCGTTTTTTAATGAAAAAAATTAAAAGAAAATAGGTTGTTATAAGGTAAGAAGTTCGCCAAGTGAATTATTCTTGGCTCAAACTGGAAAAAAATGCGCCAAGATAAAGTTTTGAATTTCTCCGTAAATTTCGCACCAAATTTTACAAAATATAATATTTAGGCATAATTTGAGTCGTAGAATCGAAATGTGGAAAACAAACGGGCATGTCATTTCGAAAAAATTCCGATTTTATGTCAAAATACGTGTGTTAGAACAATGCTATATATAAATTTAATATATAACCTAAGCCACGTTTTCGAGACATGAAAAACGCAATTTGAATTTCGTCAATCGGCCCGGTAGAACGGGAGATATAGAACTATCCCTTTTTTTTCCCGCTGTGTACTTAACCACAGAATTAGATATATAGAAGAATTTGATCCAGATCTGAAATTAGAAGAGCAAATCAGATTAGAAGAACAAATAAAAATATATTTTTAAATATCAGAAAAATAAATATTTAAAAGACTACAACACGCTTAATATGAGCAAATGTTTTTCTTTGAATTCATATTGTTATTCAGTTAAATTGCTAATTAATAACCTTAATTAATAATAGTATTACTAATTAATTAAAGAGCTACTTTATATTTTCATATAATAAAACATGTTAAATTGTTTTTACTTTGCAAAATTTAGCCGTTGCATATATTTGCATATGCGTGCATATTTGCTCCAAATTCGTTGATCTTTGTTTATTTGTGAATTAAGCACACCGATCAAATTACGAAGTGGAAGACTAATTTATTTCGTTCGGTGTGTCATAATGACTATTTATATTAGTTTACTACACGTAATTATTTACATCATGAGATTACGCATGAGTTTCGCAATTAGGCATCCACTCCTAAGAGAGCAATAGACCAGAATCTCTAACGCATAATTACTGGAAACCAACACCATTATTTGCTGAGTTAGCATGAGATCCATTAAAGCTATATGACAGATAAAACTGTTAGTTACGAAATGCTTAGCTGGTAAATGCTCAGCTGGTTAACTCCTGCGTTAACATTATTAGTTATCGTATTATAAGAGTAATGCGTATCTAGCAACTAAAGTTCCTAATTTGAAAGGGTAAACAACAAAATTATCATACATCTTTCAAAGTCAAAATAGTTTTCTAATAATATTTTAATTCCTTTCTCAATATTATCTTTGAGATTTGTAATGAAAGTTTTATACAGTCTGTTCCATTTAGAAGTCTGGATATTTAATTTAAGGGTTAACACTGAATTATGAATTCTTTCGTCACAATTCATCTGCACTACATATTTGTGCTCACAGTTTCAGAGTTCACACAAAAATTGCTGGCTGTAATATTACTATTACCAGGAAATTCAGCCACTAAACTGTTTGCCTTAATTTTGTAGAACTTGGCTGCATAAGCAAATCGAAGGAACGCACCACGTTTTCATTAAAACCATTCGCAGAAATAGGAATCCTTCCTGCTATAGTTAATACAGTAAGTGTAGAAACATCCCATTAAAAGAAACAATTCCTCCGGCAGTCGCCTTTTCCCCTTTCTAAGAAGATGAGAAAACTTCGATGCAGAATTTAGCTTTTTCAGGAAACAGGCACTTTAAAATACAAAATTTCTTTATCTTCAACCGGTGATTTTATCCAGTATTTAAAATGCGGATTATACATCTCCTCACGCTCAGCTACTGGTGAATTACATCTAAAGTGTGCCTAAAATAAAGAGTTAATCCAAATTACGAGGATCTGGAATTCTCGTCTAGAAGAATAAGTTGATATCCGAAAGTTTCCATAAACCAGCAGCAAAAATATTAGGCACTACAATTTTATAAAGTTGATACTCACAAGATTCAAGCCTTTACACAGTATATTGCTTTCTGAATTACTTGATGCCTACACGGAAGTACAGTGCTAAATGTTGATGCTGATAAACACACGATTCTAATTTTTTTTTCAGTTTTAGAATGTGAATTCTGATTTCTAGATTTAGGAATGCTTACAAAATTGGGTTAAGATGGAAATAATTAACACACACATATATCTATAGTACCAATAAATTAACTGTATTTATTATTTGTATTGTTTTGTTTTCGATTTAATGCTAAAATATGAATTTATCTTCTTAATAAATAAATTTTTTTCTCAGATTTCGACAGGGCTTCAAACGAGTGTTTTGCTGTTGCAAATGGAAGGAGGAGCGAGTCAATCCTTTCGAGAAGCGGAATTTTGCAACCGTCAGACACAGTTATTCAGAACCCTACACCGAAACTCGAGTGACAATAAATGGAAGTAACAACCTTGCCCTGCATACTGTCACCGAATCTTTGAATGGCAGTCACACTTCGAGCACACCATTCCTAACGCCAAAGACACCGCGACAGGACAGGTTTTCAAATGTCTGAAGCATGAAATAACCTCACATCAAGAAACATTCCTTATAGAAAGAATATTATTCTGCTTGTAATTTAAAAAAATTCTCTATTCCTACTGTGTTATATATAATTTCTTCATCAAAGGGCGTGTTGGGATCACCGAGAAGAAATTCATTAAGTAAATGCTTAGATTTCATTTTAAAGAATTACAGATATGTGACTATATGTGATTCACGTTCCTGAATGTGATTTTTTTGTCTTATTACCCACATTTTAGTACTTTCGCATGAGAATTCCTTCATAGCAAACACGTTTAGAAATAGCAAACAAGAACATAATTATCTTTTAAATAAAAGATAAAACTTCCCTTTCTCGGGGAATTACTTACAGAAAAAGCTACTTATATTCGTGATGAGCTGACAGTAAATACTGAGCTGGAATTGTTAGCCTCCTGTTGCGAGAACCACCAATGGAAGGCTGACTTTATTAATGGGGAAGTATCAAAGGAGATTTTTTACCCATGTCACAGATGAGATTATTTGAACATAAGGATTGCGACTGAAGCTCATATGAACTCACAAAAAGAAACGCATTTCTTTAAATAGCATAGAGCTACGTTCAGATAAATGTTATATAAGCTTTGGTATTGAGATTTAAGAATAAGAGAGAAGCAATAACTGTAATTTCTCAATCAATAGGCAATAAAATCACGTTGCCAACTTACGTCTGTTTCCAATATACTGCAAAGATTCATATGGCTTCTTTGGATGAAAACTGTGTGATTATTGATCTGAATTATCATACATACAATAAAACAGCTGATCCAAATGAATGTTTTCTTTTGTAAATATCTATATCACAGTTGGTATGGAAATTATTGAGAAAACTCATAATGGAGATAACATCTTGTCTTCAGTTGATTCATGGATAATGTTTCAGTCAGCATATCTGATTTCTTTCTCGGATGGTATTAGTAAATAAGTAAGTATTTCGGATGGTATTAGTAAATTAAGAAATCTCATATATTTTGTCAGTTTCAAAACATGAGATTTTCATAAAAGCTATAGAACAGTGGCAGGTGTATACTTTAACATTTATGGTGATTTTTCCATATCTGCGGTCAAATGCATATGTTTAAAGTACATGTTGAAAGAAAATCAATGCAGCAACTTCATTTGTATTAAAGGACAAATGCAATGTAGATGCAGAATAACGTGGTTTAAATTATTCTGTAATATATTTTTATGAATGAAAGAATTAAAATAACTGTTTATTATAAATAACTGAATTCAATGATCTCTGAATGAATTAAAATAAAAATGCTTTACTTAATCAATTTAAGTACTTGGGCAGGGTTATTTATTTGACTATGTTCAGTTACCTGACTATCTTCCATCATACATAATAAACACACTTCACATATATTTTCCTTCATACATAAAGCGTAGAATATAAAAATATGGTTTACTGAAAGCTTTATGTTCTATTCCATGGACATAACAAAAGCACAAAAAGGCATTTTTATTTTTAATTTTTCAGTATGATAAAATAGCCAGGTTAACTAAGACGAACGCCACTGTTCTATAATAATAAGAAAAAGGAAACACTTTTTCTCCTTAAAAATATTGTAAAAGTGAAAATGAAGAGATTTAAGTCTAGTTTAAAATATAACAAAACAGCAAATAAAATACTGCAAAGTGTGCAATTTCTTTCTTAATTATATGCAGAAATGTTTTTTAATATGTGAGTGTATCTAATTGTAAAAATTAAATTAACTTCGACATCTGTTTGTAATGTCCCGTCACATGTATTTATTCAGTGTATCTTAAGATAAAGAAAACACGTAAAATAATTCGCAAGTTGATGAAGCGTATTTAATGCTTAATATTTGTAGCTTAATGTATATTTTTGCAACACTTGCAACAAACAGCTCTCTTCACAAATGCCGGCAGCTGCAAATATACATATTTGGTTGCTTCATGGCTTTTAGTCTATTCCAGTTACTATTAATCTACTTCCAACTGTCCAATAGAATAGACCTATTTCTGCAAAATATTCTATTGGAAATTGTTGCTCCTGTTTCCATGTACATTAACTGTGAACTCACCACCGTTTGTTGCACAAGTCTGTCTTTTCAACTGTTCTCTGGATAAGTAAGATTTTCGATTATGTGATAACTGAGTTTTCTTAATTAACTGACACATTTCCATGTATCTCACTTTAAAACACTTATTTCTTATTTCTCAAACCTCTTATTATAAATGCTGTTGTACTGTGTGATTCAGAGGAATTTATACACATTGTATAGTTTATCAATTGTTCCGTCATGAATTCTATGTAATACAATCTCAGAATTTTTTTAAATAATTCTTTGAAAAAACAGTGCAAGTGTACTCAAAAAATTTAAATTATTTGCACATAATGTGTAACCTAGAAAACAATTTTAAATATAATTAATTAAAAAATAAATAAAAAATATCTAAACGACTTTTAATTACTTTAATGTATAATCATTAATTACTGTTATTACTAAATACCTATATGTTGTTCTTTACTTTGTTAGTTAAGTAACCACATAAAAATTTACATAATGTATCTAATACGTTTAAAAAATTCACTAAACATTCATATTTTGGTCTGCATTTGTAACATTATGTTGAACTAAAAGAATGAATTGTAAATGTATGATCTGAATTTCATGAAGACTAGATGAATTTACTCTTTTGGTATGTTTACTAGTCCATTTGCAATATAATTTTGTAGGTATTTACTGTCTGATTTGTTTGTAAACTATACTTTTGTAGATCATGAATGTACCGAAGTATAGAGTGGAAATAATATTCATTAATGCAAGTATAGTTTCCTGTATAATTGATAATTTTTTCCAAAATCTCTTGAGTAGCAGACCTCCGTTACATTACAACTCAGCGTACTTAATTTATCAAATATGTGAACAAACGGATGCTTTAAATTCAAAATTAATTTATTTGTGTATGCGTGCCTAAGTGTATATTTTTGCATAATATTATCTATTTTTTGAGTTCATTTCTATAAATTAATGATTTGCTTTTTCCCTAAAGCAAACTTTTCATTCAATAAAGATCAGCATATTTATTCAATTATTTTATTATTAGATTTTGTACGCTAATTTAGTGGTTTTATGCATTTTTTATATTATTACCATTTCTCTTTTATTTGTTACATATTTGACATATTTTACGACGTCGTTCTAATCTTTGTTTTGTAAATTATAATCAATTTAATATTCCAAGAGATTTTGACTGAAAATCACTAAAAAACGCTTTATTTTCAAAGTCTGCAACTTAATTTTAAAAATTTACATTTGTGTTAGAAACTGAAGCGCTTTCCAAAATGTTTTCATTTTCAAAATATTGCTGTTTTTAGCTTTATTTTAAAGACATCTTTCACTAAAATGTCATACTAGCTCGAATTTAAAAGAGGATATTTTCGCTCAAAATTTTATTATATAAACCTCTAAAATTTTCAGAAACCGAAAACGCTATGAAACAGTGTTTTATCAGGTTATTCAAGAAATTTAAGAAATGCTACTTATGCTGCCATTTTAAATTTTGAAATTTGTGCAAAAACTATCTCTCTTAAAAAGTACATTCACATTTGTCGATCAAAAGAACATATCATTATTTTATTAATTTAGAAACCATAAGATTTATAAATTCCATTCTCTATTGTCCCAGCCTTGTAGAATTTAATATTCGAAAACTTACTAGCGTTAATGAGTATCGTTTAAAACAGATACTGTCGATATCAAGAGCTGTATAAATGTGTATAGTTAGGCCCAAGAAGCACGTGTAGAGACCGATTCATTTTAAAGTCCTCCAAAATCATTCATTAAAATGCATAATGGACACATACTCACTTCGGAGTAAAATTCAACAAACCTACGACTAAATACAACAAACATTCAACAAAAATTAACCTATGGTTAAAGATAAAGCAGAACATGAAGCAAATTATACTCGAAATAAACGTATGGCTCAACAACAAACAGTGAGTGAAAGTTCATCAAATATTTACATAACCACAAATTGACTCAGACGTCCTTTGAGATTTCGCTGGACAAACTGACTTTCGCATTTGAGCAATTTATTGTCCTATTACTGGAAATGCCGAGGTTTCATAAAATTAACTGCTTCCTGTGGCAAGTCTTGAATTCTTTCACTGCTTTTCTTTCACTAATTCTAAAAGTTGGCTATTAACTGTAGCCAAATTTTGGCTGTAATTCATGGATTGGATGAAGTAATCTTAAATTTGGAGTTAGATGGCACTTTCAAAAACAATAGTTATTCAAGAAAAATTACATTCATTGGTTCAAGCAGTGATATTGCTGTATGTTTGCAATTTATTTCTTAATTTGTTGTGAAGTTTCCGTAGTTAGCTCGAATTCGTATCAACTTGCAGTTTTTGTTAATGTTTTCCAGATTTTTTCGTATTTTGATTGCATTTTAGCATAGCGCACTTTTTTTATCAAGTGCTTTAGAATTAAAGAGAAATGCATGATCCATTATTTGAAAACTTTGAATTTCTGGTTTCAAAATAGAAATTTCCAGTTACTTAAATATGTTGTTTCACATCGACTTGCTTATTACTTACTGTCTATTTACCATAGAATTAAAAGGAAGTATAATTTAAACAGATTTAAAGAAGATTTAACTCTTTTTTATAAAAAATAGAACAAAATGGATATTTTTATCACAATTCGTCTAGTAGCATAATTGCACGTCCTAATTTCTTACAAGCTTCTGTTTTCTGTTGCCTATTTTTATATATGCCACTATATACGAGTATTTGTCACTATCAAGCTGTTACACTTATAGTTTTCGTAAATTACGCTGTTAATTTCCTAAACATAAATCATTTCTGTGAATCTGTCTTTGAACACTGTTAGAATCTTAGTCAACACAATTAGTAAAATTCGCAAAATTTAATATAATTTTTAAAAAATATATCTAGTTGAAACTGATTTGGCTCTGAAACACGCACTCTGTGATAAATCTTGCTTTATGAACTGTTCGAAAATCGAATAAAAATATTTTATAAGTTGAATGAATAAATATGTCAAATAAATCGACACAGTACTTTAATATGCACCGCAAGAAAAATATTTAACTGTGTCTTTCAACATGTCAGATATTACACATTTTAAAATGTTGCACTACACACACTTACTAGCTCCCCCCCCGAAAAAACATCGATTTAGCACAGTTCAGACTTTTGCTTTCGTCTCCAATTTTCTGTTGCCAGGTGAGAAAAAATTTCTGCATTTGGCGTTAAGAATTGATTTAAATATGCTTGACTATAAAAAGATTTTTTAGGAGCTAAATTATTTGTTTATGGAACTTACTGCCGAATAATATTTTACATTAAATTTAGTTGTTAAGTATTCTATGAGACAGGCGAACATTTCTAAGCAAGTCTTACATTAGCTTACACTTTTTAAAAATTATTGTATCAGACACTTACGGAAGATTTAATCAAACGTTTAACTATTTTATAACTAATAATTTTATAACGACACGAACTAAAATTTATTATTATTGCTCACCTTTATTTACAACCTGTGATTATAAGAGGACTCCTGTTTACAAACTCAAATTCTAAGAGAATAATTTCACTGAATGATTTGAAAGAAAATTTAGTAGTTAATTATCTCCCACCCAATCGCCAATAGTGGTTAGCGACACTGATTGCCGTACCGAAGGGCCCGGGTTCTAAGGCACGGATGTTTGCAAGTGTATAGTGTCTGTGCAGCAAGAAGGAACTCTAAATATGGGAGACCCTAAAGTCCTCTCGAGAGGTTGGCTGTATGGCAAGACGGATGGGAGATCCTCGAACCCTCCCCCCCGTGGGGTGCTCTCCATCAATTTGGGAGCGGAGCTGAGCTAAGTCGTACTGTGACCTGTATGATGCTCAGATCTCTTGCCAACGAAAGGCGTAATCTTGCATTCCTTGCCACGATGATTTTCATGGGCTTGTTCTGATGTTGCTGTTAGACAATTGAGTCACAACAGCAACAACAACAATTGTTAATTAAAATATATATCAAAAACTATCTAGCTAGCGTTACAAATTTTGTATAAACTTAACTATTCACATATCTTCCAACGCAATAAGAAAACTTCTTTTAGTAAACTGGCAACAACCATTAATG
This sequence comes from Stegodyphus mimosarum, assembly GCA_000611955.2. Classification (NCBI taxonomy): domain Eukaryota; kingdom Metazoa; phylum Arthropoda; class Arachnida; order Araneae; family Eresidae; genus Stegodyphus; species Stegodyphus mimosarum. The sequence continues at coordinate 510,517 of KK122574.1, read as the reverse complement.
TGAACTAAAAATGTAGTCGGCTTCTGGGAGAATTAATATTGGGTTGCAGATTGAATAAACATTAGCTTAAATAGTTAAATTTGTTTACTGCACAACAACGGAAATATTACTAGTGCAATTCATAAGCCTAAAACAAAACTGTCCACGAAAATATGAAAAGAAGACAAACATGCCTAGAATGGCAACAATATTAGCAGATAACGTCACAGTCATTTATAACTTATTTTCTTCATTTCTAAACGTGTTCTTTTTCCATCATTTTTAATACATTCTTATAGACTAGAATACATATTTAAGAAATCAAATGACTTTTCCACCAAATTCAGCTAGTTGAAAACATAGATAAATTACTCTTAGTACGTTTCTATTAACATAACGTTTTCCCTTATGCTTTTAACTCCTTTCTCTTTAACTTTGATTTTAAGTTAATGCGAAAATTATCCCTCGTATTATACCGGTTAATCGGGAGTTTATTGTATTAAGCTTTCTGCTACACTCCTATTTAAGCCCATCTTACAATTACGTCCTCGTAAGCATTGTTAATTGCAATTTAAATTCTTTTATTGCTATAATGAACGAACAAAACAAGTGTAGAATCATGGAATAGATAAAACGATTTGTGGCTGAATGGTAAAATCCTTATAAACAGCATGTATATCCGTTGGTTGAAATTAAAATTCTTCTAACTCCTCTTGCGCATCTAAACTTTTGAAAGAAGCCATTTTTAACATCTTTAGAAAGTCAGACTTATTTGATTTGCATAGTATTTTATTTCGTTCTTTTTTAAAATGTGTAAACTGAATATGTTAAATATGGAATTTCTTAAATCACTAAATGGTCATGAATTTATAAATTATGTGCAAAGGGTTTATAAAAAAAGATCATTTAAAAAAACACCCAGCATCACTCTGTTCGCAGAACACTTGCATGTTGAGGTTGATAACAGTTTCTGTAACCTGCAGAAGATAAATTGACTTGCACCCAAAGCACTTTGGCTGATTCTATTCGAATTCCATTTTTGAATCACCGAACATTTTTCATCAGCATTTATTTAAATACTCTCTTTTTCACATTTTAAAAACCGGAACAGGCAAAATTCATTGTCATTAACCTTGAACATACGTAAATGACGATCAGTCCCCCCTTTTTCTATGCATTTAACTAACGCATATTGGATTTCTCTCTTCTTATACATTATAGAACATTCTAAATCCTGATTGGATGAATTACTACAAGCTCAAAGGTTTGGATAGATTTTATGCAAAATTATCCAGCAAAATGCGATGTTTTACATCTTACAGTTTTTTCTTTTCTTATTTTTAATTTCAATGTGTTGATCGTTTGTAAACTGCTGTCAATACATCGAAATGCAATTAAATTTTCTTTCTTAGGTCTTTATACTTATCACAAAGAAATAACAAATTTTACACATAAAAGTACTATAATTATTTTTGCACAATATATATACTATACATTTTTGTATTTGCCATTTTAGTTCGTATTGTATTTGTTTTTTTCAAATACATATTAATATATTTTAATTTTTTGTTATTCTTCAAAGTACATAAATAAATAAAATTATACATGCAAACAAAAGACTTCCAGGTAATGCTCTATTTATTTAATCATTTGTAATGTATCAGTGGTCTGCTATTTATGATTTTAACGGTTTTAAGTTCATAAATTGATTTTTATTTTAGTGCACTTACTTACTTGTTTAATACACAGTAATTTAATTCTCATTGTATATAATGATGTGTATCTGTGTAGTAAACTCTCTATATGTTTGACATGTTTGACGGTAGTTATTGTATAACTAATGATTTCAACTTTACTTTGGTTGCTGTTCAATATGTTATTCATACGTTTTTGGAGCAGAAACTCAACGTCCGAACGGTGCTGTAGATTTGTTATTTAATTTGATCTTAAATAAATCATTACATCCATTACGTTTTTTATTCGTTAATGCGATCTGTTCTCTTTTGTTATGCCATAGTTAATAACGAAAACAAACAAACTCTTATTGGTTAATATTGGAATTATGATGAAACTAGTACCTTATTACACACAAAAAATTAATCATATATATTACAGAAATGCTTCTGTACTTTCGAAGTGTAGGTTCCACATCTGGCGTAAATAGTCTTCGATACACTAGGAAAATACTTTAGAATGAACCACTGTTAAAGTACTGCTAATGTTGAATAATATCCAAAAGCAATACTATCCACTAATTTAACAATGATAAAACATATTGCATATATTTACGAATAATAGCAATAACAATAAATTATCATTATTTTTGCATTTATTTCGAGGCATTGCTAATTTGAAGATAGCAAATTATATAAAAATGAACTTTAAATTATTCTAAAATTCACTAAGACGTTTTATTTCAAAGAACATGAAAAAAAGTAGTCATAAGCTAAATAGAATAGTCAAAAGCTAAATAGAATGCTTGAAAACGACGTTACTGATCTATAAATGACAATTGCAAACATTATAAATATTCCAAATTGCAGTTTAAACTTAGATTTCCTTATACTATACGCATCACGCAATAAAATCTCTTGCCAACTCTAAGACAGACGAAATGGTCCGAGTGGTCCCTAAGACTGAACCTACGTATATAGGCTGTTACATGGCAGTGTTCAATGTACATCTGTGTCAGCATGGAGTTTTTTGAATTTAGGGCTGACGAGGCTAGTGGAAAATGGTAGTGGATACGCTCTATTTTCTCTTTGAACACTTTCGTTCAGAACGTTCTGAGGGATGCTTATTCTGAGTTAGGGCACATTCTTGTAAATAATGCCTAAACTGCCTACTTTGCATTAGATGCATTGATACCAGTTCTTAAAGCCGAAACTATGTAGAAATACCCTTGTAGGACAGGGTTCAGTGTTCAGCTACTAGGTAGTCTATAGTTTTCTGAATTCAGGGCTGATAAGACCAGTAGCAAAAGTTACCGTGAAAGCGTCCCGTTGTCTCTTTATCTTATTGCTTTTGGCAGGTATTAACCGCTATTATTTTAAATTTTCTTTTCAGTGTTTGAATCTGGGATGGGCACATGTCTATACGCAGGAACGTGTATGCTATTGTTTTCTTTGTTAACATGTCTACTGCTCTATTTCCCCTCGTGTCTTGCCTTTGTCCAGTCTTTTGATTCACACTGCAGGGGGATAAACTCATTGTTGCTGAACGAGCGTTTCCTGATAGAATATACCACGGCTATTCTAGAAGCACCCGAATAAATAGCTTTAGTGCTAGACATGCCGTCTACGCATATAATTATTCTGAAGCCTCTGGCAACAATCTACTTTACTTTTAAAATTTGCAAATATTTTCTTCTGAAACATAAAGTTACCTTTGTGAGAGATGTTTTGCGTTCCTTACCGCATGCTTTTGTGGTGCACTTGGAAACATATCCAACTAGCGACAGAATGTTCAGAGTTCGAGTTCTAGAGAACACATCACGAATCTTCATGTTTCACGACTCCAAAAAAATTCTAAATGACTTCACACTTGTACCCGAACCAAAAACATATGGTGGACAATAATTTATAGCCACCAGAACTTGGCGATTGAAGCCTTGCTTCTTCCATCGCCATTTAAGTTAAAAATTACGTAAGGTAGTTTCTCCTTCCGTACAGCCTGCTTTAGTGGAGTAAGTGGAAGCACTGCCATTCGAGAAATCCTGAGTTCGAATCCCTCAAAGATTCACTTACTTCCTCAGGTAGCCTTTAAAAAAATCCTAATTAATCTACAAAGTTTGTAAGATCCTTTGATCACTGAGAAATATAGCCGTTCTGTAGCTTTAGGCAAAAGCCACTGGGTGTACTCGTCCTCAGTCTTAAAGTGATAGGTATATATTTTAGGATCATCTGTCCTTCCTGTTATATATTCTATTATTCTGTTATATCCATTGTGATATATGTGTTATATTTATTCTCCTGCTCCTTAGGTGTCCTTTGAGGTCCTTTTGCAGTTACGATTAAGGAAGCCCGTCATAAGTAATAGAAACTGTTCGAATCATTTCTATTATGATAGCGTTGTGCAGTCCATCTGGTCCTGAATCCTTGTTGCAATTCAAATTTTTTGTTATACTTTACAGTTCCAAGCGAGGAAAGAATTTACTTGTAAAGTTTTGCAAGCTAAATTCTATATGCCTTGCTTGTTCCCTGACTGCTGTATAACAATTGGTATCCTAGTCTCAGCTATTCTTAGGAATAGATTATCAAGAATAATTCACTCTGTTCCATTATAAGAAACTAAAAAAGTGTTTATACTTTCCAAAATAATTTTCCACATCAAGAAGATAACCTTCACAATATTTCGCAGCAAATGCATCGCCCCAATGTTTTTGTTAATTTTAATGATAAAACTAGTTGAAGCAGTTGAATCATAAATATACAATAGCCTGCTTTTCGTAACATCAGAGTTTTTCCATTTGTGTTTAATGGACAAGCATTTTTTAAACTTAGGATATAATGACAAACTAACGATAGAAAAACTAATGTGATAAACTGAATTTTGCATTTAAAATATGCAGAACGCTATGCGTTTAAAATACACAACCTCGAAACTTTTCGATTTTTGTAAGCAATTTGAAAAAGGAATCTTTAATGCGATTAAATTTATATTAGAGTTTTTTTTATTCGTTACCACAATCTTAAATTTCCATGAAATGATAATGATCAATTTAATGGTTATTTTCACACTAAAAACGACCACTGTGCTCTTACAGCTTTGTGTTGAAAGAAGTAAAACATAAAAATCACACACGCCGTTTATTTTTATGAATGTTTCAAACGAATGCAAATGTTATTGATTATAAAAAACTGAGTACTTTCAATGTGAAAAAATGTAAATTTTCCGCATTTCGATTTACGATTACAGTTATTCACGACTTTCTTCAAAAGTATCTATAAATAAGTACGATCATGGTAATAAAATAATATTAATCTCAAAATTAGTAATATAGTATTTGAAGGGAATATAATCTATATTTCTTAAACAGAATTATTACTTAAACTCGTTTCATGAATGTGTCGTTAATCTGCTTAATTATCTACACTGCACAAGTTAAGATAGTCAGTATGCCATGAAATGCAGCAACTATAAAAAAATAATATTTTTAAAAGCAATAATAATAAAAATAAATGTATTGAAAAGATATATGAGAAATAATGCAAAGAGTAATTAGAGTAAGCTGGAAATTTTTAAGCATTATGCATTAACAATACTGTACTATTTTTAGAAATTTAAGTAAATGCCGCTTATTAATTTCTTTTTGGAAATAATTCATCAGTTTCTTTTTCGAGAACCTATTGAATGAATTCGATATTTTCTGCAAATCAAAGAATATTTTTATTATAATAAATAAACGACGAAAAACCTTAGGAAAGTAACAAAATCATTAACCATCATTTATGAAAAATAGGAAAGTGTTGTTCTTATGTGTTTGAAAGAATACAACACTACTAAGTACTTTTATTTACAATGAAAGATTTCTTTGTTGTTAAAAATAACACGCTGTATCTTTCAACTACTTCAAATGAAGCGTAATTTTTTCATGCAAGTTATTAAAAAAATCAATAAAAAGAAAATGAATACGATATTTAAACCTGGTTCAATACTGAAAAGAAATTCTGGATAATGCATAAAATATGATTTTAACCTGTTTTTTGAAACATTGTTGCCAAATATGCAACAATTTATGCAAATTTTCAAAAATTCTATGATTTTGTATAGGCTCAGAAACAGCATATAATTACTTAATAAAAGCCTGGAATTTATAAGTGCCTTGGTTATTATGCATATTGTCAATTCATAAATTTTAAAGGCCTTAAATACAAACCAGATTTTTTTTGCCTAATCATCATGCATATTCTAAGAATATGGTTATCTTTACAGAAATTTAGTTAGAACTTTAGAAGCATGATATCATACTTTAGAAGTAGCTAAATCCATTAATCGCTTAAAATATTGTTATGAATTTTGTACGTAGCTACGTAATTTTAGTAGAATTATAATTAAAATTTTGTATTTGCCCCTGCAACGCAGCGCGGGACAAATATTAAGAGAAAGCTATGCCGGAAAAGTAAAACTACAGGGGCTTTTAACTTTGAGTAAATGGATATCTCGGTAATTTGCATTGCAATTGAATAAATGTAAATGACCACTATGCTGGCTGTAACCGTAATTTCATCCTCTTATTACTTTCCAGTAGTCTCGATAAACAGAAAGTACTAGAAATTTCTCACAAGCGGTTAAATCTATAAAAGGCTAGAGTTAAATCTATAAAAGGATAGAGTTGCTCAGTTAGTTGCTTAGTTACCGTTGTTGCGCGTTGTAGTTCTGGGTGAACTCAGAGAATTTGAGTTAGCTTTCTCTTTACATAACGCTTTGCATTGCGTTGTATTTTAACATTTTTAGTAGTTTGAAGTTCAACTTAATAAGGATGTTATTAAACTTATTATAATTATACTGCATATTATTATACTGCATAAAATGTAAACTGCATAAATATTATATTGATTGCATAAATATTATACTGATTATACTGCATAAAATTGTGAACGTTTGTGCGAATATCTCTAGCAAAATTCAAGCGTTCTAATATTTCTTTTGATAAGAATAAATTTTATTAACCTATTATTGGATTTGTGCATTCAATCTATAATGACCAGTAAGCGTGCAACACATTTTGGTGTCAGAAGTGGGATTGAATGCCAGTAACCACAAGGACAATTAAAGCAGTTTTTGACAGTCTTCGCTTTGTTCAAAGAAGAGATGGAAGCTGGCCAAGATTCTACTAATAAAGAGTTGAAGGCCGTTAAAGAAGAAATGAAACCAAGTTAAGAAGAAATGAAGCCAGGTCAAGAAGAAATGAAAAGAGAAATTACCTGCATAATAGAAAACAAATTTCAGGCTATGGAAGGCAGAACAAATGCGGTTGAAAATGAAATTGGACAAACTGAAGAAAAGGATTTTTCCGTCAAAGAACAAATAAGAGAGACAGTTTCGGCCGTGCAACAAAAATCGATTGCAGAGTTTCTTCTGTCAAAGAATAAGAGAGAGTTTCTGTTGTGAAACAGCTAATCGAAGGAAGTGTTTCTGCCGTCCAAAAACAAACCGAACAAAAATTAATGACGGCACGTTTGCAGTCGCCAAACTAGTTGATATCTTGAAGAAATTCGTAGTGACGGCAGGGAACAATACAGATGGTTTTACATTTTTACCGATGCCTGCTCCTCTCTCTTCGCAACTACCCACACATGATGAGAAGATCTTTTGGCAAGTATAAAAGACACAATTTTCTGGAATAGTGGCGGATGCGAATGCATGGGAGTTTAAGCTAAGGTCTGTCATCTCGCAGCTTTTCTGAGAGCAGACGCTCGGATATTCTTCAACCTCTTACGGAAAACCAGAGACTAGACTTTGAAGTACTCCGGCGTGTTGGAGCAGAGCTTTGGCGAGAAGTGTTTAAAAGATTACAGCAGGCTTCATTTAAAATCCCGTGAATATAAACCCACGGAAACACTCCAGGAACTTACCACGGATATTGAAAGGATGTCCCATCTCGCCTTTTCAGAGTGCCCGACAGAAACAAGGGAAATCTTGTCCCTGCAATATTTCATCGACAGCATCCGGGATCCTGAAATACAGAAAGCGGATGTAGAGGGCTTAAAAAGCGCTTTAGTGCATGCCATGAAATTCGAGGCAGCCCAGCGGCCAATTCGTAGAGACCGCTATCATTCAGAGCTGCTCAAGTTCAAAGGACAGTGGATCAAATGGCTGCTAGTCTAGACTATTTAACTAGATAACTCAGTGTTTTGACAGGCAATATTAGTCACAAGAAACCGACCCTAAAATGACGGAAATGCGGTGCTGAAGGCCACATACGAAGAAATCGCAGAACTCCCCAGCCCACGAAAGTTTATGCCGGGCTGATCAAGAATGAGGGAACTAATTAGTGGCCATGTCGCAGGATGAAGGTTGCCAGATGATGAGATGCCCCATTTTAAAGCACGTCAGATTTCTGCAATGAGTGGCGGCAATAATGGACTCTTCGTCATGGGATATCTCAATAGAGCTCATTGCAATTTGACGATCGATAGAGGTGCGAACGTCACCATCATCCGTAAAGATTTGGCTAAACAAGTGGAAGATAAACTTATCTGGACATCGCCCGGCACTGCCCTCCAGACTACGTCAGGGAAGAAGCTCGACATCGACGGGAAATTAAGCATTAGTTTCACGTTTGGAAGTGCTGCCTACCGACATATGTTACAAATCCTTTCCTACTCGGCTTAGACTTTCTAAGGAAATTAATTTTTTTCTTTGGACTTCGTCTTCTCCCTCTGAGGACGTAACCCTATTCGCAAATTAATGTGGAGGGAGATAAATCTGTCCATCAAATCATGGCTTGAGATGATATCACAGTACCATCAAGAACAGAATTCTTAATTCCTGGATAAGTAGCTGGAAACATAGATTTCCAATTTGGATTATTGGTATCTCAAGAAATGTAATAGCCCAAAAGGAGTAGTAGCCTCAGCAGTCGCCGACATATCGATGACCGTTATCCCGGTGAGAGTTGCCAATGAAGCCGCGAAGACGAGAGTTATTAAGAAAGGTGAAGTGGTTGTAGCATGTACTCCAGCGACCAGCGTTCAACGAAAAAGTAACACTCCAGCATCAGTGTCTTCAGAAAGCTTTACTTCTGATTAGTAGCATGATGCACAACTAAACGATATGAGGAGAAGAGAGGAATTCTGCCGAAGGTGTCATTCAAAAATTTCAAGATGTCTTCTCCCGCTCCTCTTCTGAAGTGGGTGGAACCAGTTTGATTCATCATAGAAGCGACACCTGGATTCATTCATCAATTAGGTATTATCCAAAAAGTCTACCGATAGGTAAACAGGAAGAGGTAGGAAAACTTTTAAAGCATATGGAAGAAAGTAATGTCATCGAGCCTTCAGCACGTTCATGGGCATCTCCCATCGGCCTGGTCTGCAAAAAAGACGGTTCAACTACATTTTGCGTTTACTATCGCTGGTTCAACAAAGTTACGAACAAAGAAAACTACCCTGTCCCTAGAAATGACGACATTCTGGATACTCTTTCTGGGAGGAATTGGTTTTCGGCACTTGATTCATAAAGTGAGATATTGGCAGGTAGATATACATCCTGATGATCAAGAAAAGACGGCAATTACTACAGGTTACGCACTTTAGCACTTAGAGGTGATGCCGTTTGGATTCTGTAATGCGCAGGCAATATTCGAAACCCTCACTGAGACTGTATTGAAGCCTGTTTGATATACTTGCATGACATCCTCATCGTCGGGAAGAGTTTTGAAGAACGTCTGGTATTTCTTAGAAAAGTGCTCTAGAAACTTGAGCGACAGAGAAGATAAAGACCCGATGCGACACTACACCTACAGGAGATCGATTCAAAGAGGTTGTGGTTTTGGAATCCGACTCGACGGAAAGACTCTGTCCTAAACTACAGTCACCTTTGGATGGTTCTTAGACGGTCCTAAACAGGCTGAACGACATCGTTCTTCGGATCCGTAAGTCATCGAATTCTAAGCCTAAAGTGGTTCATTACTACAGGCTAGCTTCTTACTATTACCATAGTACGTAGTGTATATAACGTAAATAGTATTAGACCAATATCCTATTTGTTTGTAAATTTTGGCACTCATTTACTTATGTTATGGTCATTTTTTAGCATTCAACATCATTGATTCATTACTCATGAGTGCCATGATCGTGTAAACCAACTTTTAAATCATATGAACACTAAGATACTGCAAAGGGTGAAATTGTGTGACATGCATTGAAAACAAAATATCAGTAAGTTAAATGAGTATCAAACAAGTATAGCTGTAAATACCATAACGAAAATACAACAAGTGTAATGTTACATACCTAAGCGTTGCGTAAAGCGACAGAAATAACCTGTTCAAGTTTTAATTTAATTTATTCGGTCCAGTGTTCTAAAATATAAGTGAAATAAACAAGTTTAGGTAAATTAAAGCTCAAAATTTATTTGGAATTTAACAATAAATTTCTACAATATTTTTATAGGTAATGAACAGACGAAATCATTAGTGACTAAAGCCGGAAACAATGGATGGCTTGATAAGTAGGAACGTACCCGACAACAATATTTGTTTAACATATTACATTTTCAAGTTGTGCATATAGTCTGTAAAAACTAGAAAAAAAGAATTCACATACCTTAAACTTTCGTAAGTTAATACATCAGACGGGCTCTCAGACAGATTAATTCTCAATTATGGACACGTATCCTGCTTTCTTGAGGGGAACCCATTTTTCCCCGTCGGTAGTAGGAATTCTGTAACGACAAAATAAAGTAGATTAGCATAGATTAGCACGTATAATTTTTAGTATCTTGCGTTCCTCCTCTTCATGGCTTCCCTCCGACAGTTTTGCTGGCCATTTCTTTCCAGTTTTGCCTTCGACAGACCTCTCTGTAAATTCTCAGCAACTGCTTCTTGTCTAGCGAAATCTCCCGATTTTTCCTCCTCGAAGACCGCTGCAGGTTCTTTTTCTTCTTTCCGCCAGCCCCCGGCTTGGCGATGCTTGAAGTTCCAAAAGTCGCCAGCTGCAAGGCAACCCTATGAGAAGAATCCATGGCAGTAAAGGTCTTGGGTGATTGCCTGATGTTGGCGGATATCCTTTTTTCTGCAAGAATTACAATCGGTGCATGAGTTCACTCAACTTGTTCTACGAATGAAATAACACATTCCTACAGCTACCCTCGCACAGGGTGTCACATTAGTACGGGTGGAAGCCTAACGGACTCCCAATCACCCTAGTGCCAAAACCCCGCCGTGGGGTAGCTGTATACAAAAAAAACTTTAGAAGCAGGGTACAGATTTGAACTTGACGAATGAAATTTCCAGACAATTGTTTGGCAGAGATAAGCATTCTGAGAATTTTTTTCTCCAGGAAAATTTCGAAAACAAGGCAGTAAATCCTTTTCCCATCACAACGAAAAATTTGTGAAAATGAATTAAAAAAACTTGCTTTTAATTACTAAATTTAATTAAACAGCGAAGAATGTTTCTTCAGTTGAAATATAATAATAACACAGCGAAATTCATGTTTGCCAAAAGTGTTTCTACATCACCGTTAACGACTTTAGCACCAGAATCAGAAAATATGGATTCAAACTTTACCAGAAAGAGGTGTACATTAACAAAACTTATTAAACTTTATACACCAACTTGTGTAAAACAAAGGCTTTAAAATTCAAAGTGAAAATGACCTGAAGAGTCAACCTAACCAGAAATTAAACATTAAAAAAACAAATTAAGATTAAGCGTTAAACAAACATTATAAAAACCAAGTTAACATTAAGAGTTTAAGAACAAAATTAAATGGTTAACCAAACAACCTTAAGCATAAAAGAAAAATTAACATAAGCAACTTAAATTGAGTTAAACAGAATTGCCAATATTAAATTGACAACAATTACTTTTCAACAAAGTAAAATTTAAGATCAACTAATAAAATCTAATTAATAATTTCCGTGACCGATAACAGAATTATGATGATCATTACAATTAAGATAAGTATACTTCAGTTACTGATACTGAATTAAGATAACTATTACAATTAAGATACGTATACTTCAATTACTGATACTGAATTAAGATAAATATGTATTACATAACACTTATTTAGTATCTGATTTGTTTTATGTTACTTATTGCATGTTTATGTAGTTTTTGATTGCATTGACGCATTAGTTGTAAGTACGTCTTTTGCCTAGCCATTATACTGCCCGAGACGTGCTGAAAAGTGCTGTGTAATTTCAATAGAATTATAATTAAAATTTTGTATTTCCCGCTGCAATGCAGCGCGAGATAAATATTAAGAGAAAGCTATGCCTGAAAAGTAAAAATGCAGGGACTTTTAACTTTGGGTAAATGGATATCTGAGTAATTTTTATTGAAGTTAAATAAAAGTAATTGACCACTATGTTGGCTGTAACTGTAATTCCATCTTCTTATTGCTTTCTAGAAATCTCGAGAAGGAAAGTGTACTAGAAATTTCTCTCGACTGGTTGAAATCTATAAATGGCCGAAGAGAGAGTTGTTTAGTTAGTTGCTTAGTTAGTATTGCTGCAAGCTGCAGTTCCACGTGAACTAAGATAAATTGGAGTTAGCTTTCTCTTTAGATAACGCATTTTGCATTGCGCTCTATTTGAACGTTTGTAGTTGTCTGAAGAATAACTACTGATTATACCGCGTGATATTGCGAACACTTGTCAGAATATCTCTCAGGAAGATTCAAGCGTTCTGATATATTTCTTTTAATAAGAATAAATTTTTTTAACCTACTGTGGAACTTGTGCATTTAATATATTACGAACCCGTACGCACGGAAAAATATAAAGGTTAATATCAAAATCTAAACAAATCGTGGTTAATAAAGGAATACTAGTTTAATATAGAAAGTGAGGTAAAATTCAGAATAAAAATTAGAAGCAATTTTCATTTCATTCCCAAATTCATGAGCAATGTAATTAATATTTTGAGAAAACTATAAATAAAGCGAATGTTAAGTAATTTTCTTAAGTATTTCCAATACGTATTTTTAACATTTCAAATTTCTTTATGTTTTGATTATTTTTGATAAGGGAAAAAATACAAATATGTGTGTTACAAAAATATGTAACATGAAAAGAAACTGTTTTTTGATTTTAACATATTAAACAATTTTCACCTAAATAATTGTGACAGTTATGCTATTTCGAATCTTAGTTCTCCACTAAATAAAGATATACTAGCGTCCAAGCCCACCAGCAAATTGGGATGCAGCCAATACAAAATTTATAGAACACAGATGCATAATTATATAAATTTATAGAATTTATATACACCTGAAAAGAAAATGTGCAATCAGAGTTCAGTATGAATGAAGTCAGATCATTCTTTCCAAGCAGCAGCCAATTCTTATACAATTTTATGGTGCCAAACCAGGAAACAAAAATTCTCGACACATCGGTTTAATGCGTATACGTCTGACGTCATGATTTAAATGTAATGTAGCATAGTAACTTTCTCTCAGTATCAATAAAACTTTAATCTGGCAATAACATACCGTATCAGTTATCCTAATCTGTTGCTAACAACAGCCATTTATTTAAAATACCTTCATAACGAAACATTTTCGACATACAATGACGTCACAAGCAATCGCTTGCTTTCTTCAATGTGAGAGCATACCTTATATAATAATAATAACATATTTAATATTTGACAATGCTATTTTTATTTAATATTTTGTAAAACTTAATTTTTTTTATTAACGAACATTACGATTGGAAGCGAACAGTGGCAACACTTTTCGAAATAAAGAAAAGTTTTATCTGAAGAGTGCGAGACTGTTGCCACGCGTAACAATGAGGGCAAAAATGAGAAATTTCAGAGTTTTTAATTAATACCTCGGCTAATTAAAATCGTATACGGAGATGGGAATGGTCAAAATGTCTTCTCACGAATGTCGAGATTCCGGAGGAACCTCTCTCGAAACTCAACTCCCCACCGTTCCGGAGGAGATAATGCCATAAATCAACCAATCAACAATCAAATCAGTTACATTAATTCGTATAGCGAAAGAGAGAATTAAAAACTTCAGAAAGCTAAACAGTTGAATTTGCATCTATGGATGCAATCTGCTGAAGTACATTTAAATTCACTTGAGTTATTTCGCAAGAAATTCTAAACCTGTTTTCCTAAAATCTAATCTTTGAAAAATGAAGTCCTACGTTCGTTTATAAACAGTGTGTTTCTACGTCTGCCATTCAGACATACGTTCTACGACGCGACATAACTATAAACGCGGACAAGCCAAATAAAATCATTAGAACTAAAAAATTGCTTCAAAATGCACGGTTAATACTTAATTTTAAAAGGTAAAGCTTTTACAGGACTACAAATTCATTAGAACTAAAAAAATGCATCGAAATGTACGGTTAATAGTTAATTTTAAAAGTTAAAGCTTTAACAGATTCGATTACACTGTCTTGCATTGCTTTGGTAATCCTTCATTTCTACCAGTGTCAGCTTCTACTTAACTTTTCTGTCTTCGCATTTTTAACAGTTATTATAAGCAAAGATAAACTAGTAGTTAAACCTCTTTTAGATGATAGTTCACTTAATAGATGAACTTATCTCTTTTGTTCTTATGTACGTGATTATCACAGAATTCATTCATGGGAATGTAAAAGCAGAAATTTCGTTAAGACGTTGATTCAACATCAACATTAACACAGGACATTCCAAATAATATGTAACATTCTAATATAGCATTCCAAAGTTCTGATGGAAGTTCTTTCATTCTAACAAGCCTCGGTGTTGATTTTTACCACAGAGCTCAAAAGAAATTCTTCACCCTCAGATGCCAGGCATATCAACAATTCTTTCCTTATATTAACCGTATACTAAACTTCTAGTCGTTCTGCTTTAAATTTTTTAAGTATTTTAGGTTTTATCTAGCTGTAATAAATTTGCTTACTCTATGCTTCCTTTTAATGTAAGAGGAAGTATAATTCGTGTGATAGTTCCAAAAATATACCCTAAGGATATGGAATATTTGACTCTTACGTGTACTACTTTTGGTGGCGTATATTACGTAAAATCATTTTAAAAAGCTAACTGTAACTTGATCTGCTTTTGTGAAGTCTAGATTGTTGTTCTTAGCCTTTGTTTTATTAATGTAAGCAATAATTAACTTCCTCATATCTGTAAGCCTTGCACTGTGCATTTGTCCTATTCAGGCAATTGGTGCATGTTCAGTTGAAAAAGAAATAAATAACTCGGAAGTTTTCTAATATGCACACAGAGAAGAAATGATTTTATAATCTCGACTCGTCTCAGAAATGTAGTATTTATCTGTTCCTACTGTTGCGTTGTAAATATATTAAAAAACAATAAAATTATAAGTAATATTTTCTAAACGAATCCTACGTCAGCTTAGAAATTCGGCCCGCGCTTGATTTCCAGATTTTAAACAGAAAGGTTTTATCGGTTTTCAGATTTTAAATTAAAGGATATAAATAATAAGGCAACTATTCTGTGATTTATGTTCAGTAAAAAATCTACTTGTAAATTTCAATTTAGCAGGCACGCTAATTTTAAGTTAACTCTTTCTTGAACTTTCTGTTTCTTCGTCAGCCATCGCTATAATGTAGATTAAGTTCAATTCAGTTTCAGCTGACATTTATTAACGAGCATAATAATTTTAAGTTCCAGCAACTTAACTATAATATTTCTTTTGGTAATATTTTACTGATTTTAAGCGTATTATGCCGTAACCCATAACACCAAAACTTATGTTTATAATGCACAACTTATAAAATTAATAGTTATTATTTGCTGTTTTCTTATTAAATTAAGTTTTAGAATATTGACTGATAAAGCTATTTAACAGTTGCACTTAATATCATTTCCCGCGTAAATTTTAAATTCATTTGACAAAACCAAATCTACAGCAAAATTTAACTTAAGTAACATTTGAATTATAATTTAATAAGTACCTTATTTCTGAGATGCTAAATTTGAAGCTCGAGAATTATTAATTTATGCAAATGAGTATAATTACAGTTTAAATGACCTTTAATTATCTTTCATAAAAACAGTGTTTCAAATTTTTTAACGTCATACCAAAACCTTAGGTTATGAAAACTTGTTAAATGCTAATAATTCCTATTTCAAGCGCAAATTCACAGTATATACATTCCAATAAAATCAGTTTAGAAAACTATTTAAAAACAATTCCTATATGAAAAAATAATAATATGTTATTTAAAGCTTTCTAAAAAATTATCGTGTATTTACGTTCTTCCACAGTTGTAGAGACATTAGGTTATTACGAAACAGGAGACATGTAAAATAAGCAGCGCCTTCGCCGGGAATCGAACCACGGACCTCTCGGTTACGCGTCCAGCATGCAGACCACTACACCACAAAGGCATGCGAAGAAGGCGGAATACCTCATATACTCTCCCTTTTAAAGGGTGACTGGGGTTTGGGGGACCCAATCGCCAAATCGCGGTGGTGGAGTATCATCATCCACCACCTTTTTAGTTCGGGTGCCAGTGTAGAGACATTAGGTTATTTCAAAGCAGGAGACATGAAAAAAGAGCAACACCTTCGCCAGGAATCGAACCACGGACCTCTCGGTTACGCGTCGAGCATGCAGACCACTACACCAGGAAGGCATGCGAAGAAGGCGGGAAAAATACCTTATAGAGTATCTTCTTAAAAAAAATTCTCCTTATATGGGTATTTTCAATTATTCAAAGAAACAAACTCAGGTACATAGAAATGTGAGGCATACTTTTCAATGTGTTAAACTAAGTTTTAACTAAGACGTTAAAACCATTTTGCAAACTATCATTCTATTAGCTGACCCCTTCAATTATTTGTTTTACATTAACAAATTACTACAAATTTAAAGAACTGTACGTAAAACTTCATTTATACCTAAAATAAATTTAATCGTTCATTAATGAATTACATTTACATTTAGTCTTTTATATACTTATACTGAAACATATTAATTAATTTCGATAGTGGAACTGAATTAATAAAAAATACTTTTGTAACAGATAAAAAACAGAAAACTTACATACATTATATATAAGATATAATAAAATGTGACATCTGCTTTAAAAATAATTGGTGATCTCAAAATTAACATTCTAGACTTGGTTTTCTCCCTCTAAATTCATCTGTTCCTCCAAATTCGAGATTTTTCTACCTTATGTAACGCTGCTTGAAAAAGGCAATCAAAACTAACATTAACCAATCACAGCTTGTCTCTAGAATCGCACCTACTCTGGTATAAATACCCTGGCGAGCTAATTACGTCATACCTATTCTACCTGCTTCTTACCTAAAATACCTAAAATACCTGCTTTTTAATTTTAAGAACCAATATACATAGCAATTTATCATATTTAGTTATGATTGAATCATAGAAATATATCGGATTTCATTATGATTGGACAAATATCTATGGAGAAGATTTTATCTGCGTAGAAATAAAGAATGGAAATTCTTCAAGTTCATGTTTTGTTATCTTCATCTCTAAGCCTTCACCACAACGACTGCAAGCTCATTCCTCTTCTATGCTTCAGGAATATCGCATATATCTGTGTAATAAACGATAACTAAAGGAAAACTCATATGCTATAAGAACGGTAATAATCAAATTATTATTATTATTATTATTTTTATTATTATTATTATCATCATCATCATCATCAAATCCTTTCTCTGCACAGCATTACTGAAACTAAAGCTCGTAACCCCTATCTTTAGCTCATTATCATTCCAAACTGATAAAATGGGAAATCTGTTTATGATGGACGATGTCAATGATATGAATTTAAAGGATTATTTACATTTTAAGGTATTTTGCACTAATTTACCGAAAAGAAAAAAGATATTTCAAATTTATGTGAATATTTTAAGTATGTAGACTTTAAAAAATAAAGAACGGAAAACATTTAATACAAACAACCATTTTTAGCCACAAACGTGGACACTTTTTACGATTCTATACTGTAGCTTAATAAATAGAATTGTGATATTATATAACAGCTTCAAAACATTAGCTTGAATGTTAAACATTCAGATAATGTCAGGCAATTTCTGTGTTCCACTAATTTACTTAAAAAAGTTATCTGAACTTATTGCTGTTATACAGGGTTTGTCCAGGAAGTGACGAGTCCCACTTAACTGTGAAGCGACTGTACAGCGCCGAGCGGTGCTACTGGTGAAAAGGAGTGGAAGGACCTCAAGCTTCTCAGCGGTACTGAGGTTAGTCACCTTCGTGCCGTCGGTAAGTCAGGAAGCGCTTCCGCGCGAACCACTGTGCAGTGACCTTCTCGTACTTGCAATAGAGAAAACGTTAGAGCAACGTTCAGCAAATTAGAGCAGGTTCGTTAAACGCTAGAGCAAAAACGTTAGAGCAGGATCCCCAGAGCCCGAAAGTAGCTCCAAGGGTCATGGAAACTGCATCATGTCATTGCGCTCTCTAACAACGCCTTTGCAGTGACTTCCTACCTGACTCGGATCGGAATACCAACGATTCCCCACCTACACTACTGTCCCGACCTAGCCCCTCCGGACTTCTTTTTGTTCCCTCGATTGAAACGGGTACTTAGACGACATCATCTGGGCACTGTAGGGAACATCGAAGCAACCACAACAGCTCTTCTAAACGGCATCCTGGCCTAGGACTTTCAAAAGGCATACACAACATGGGCATCACGTTGACAAAAGTGCATTGGCGCGGAAGGTATGTACAGCGAGGAATATTAATTTCCTGTATGTGTACAAGCAATAATTTGTGAGAGAAAAATGAGGCTCGTTATTTTCCGGGCAAATCTGTGTATACATTTTATTTTGTTATTACACGTGCAACCGTTCTATATATAAACATTTCATTCTTCCAATTTTGTGTTGCCAGACTAAAGCAAATTCCTCGCTTAGGAAAATCATTAGTGACGTCACGTGACTGTCTAATGAGAGGATGGGATATAATCCCGACCCTGGTCAACCTCAACAGGTATGAACACCTGCACCGGGCAAGTCACTTCTTTGTGATCAACATGCAGTACGCATTTTGCATCGCGGCGTTCGAGTAGCCTTTCAACAAGGGCGCTCTTTTACATATCCCGAGGTCTGATGTTCTCCTGCAGAAGCATCAGTTCCTCTTTCCTAACGGGAACTAATTTGTGGATATTGAGTACTTTATGATAAATGCATAGTTCCAGAAGCTGTTCTTTAGACAATCTCTTCCAAAATGTATCTAACAAATCATGCTGCATCCTACAGTTTTCGTGTATGTTTCTTGTTTTCGGATTCAGGTATCGATAGCAATGTTGTCAGTTTCTGACCAATTAGAAAGTTTCCACGGATCAAGGCTTCTTCGGAACTGTCATTTTTTCCCTCATACACTAATGGTATGTTGTTCAAGGCTGCTCCTATCCCAACTAATGCAGTAAAGAGTGCCTCTTCATCCAGGAACGAGCGACCAAGCGATTTCGAAGACATCGTTTAGTTAATCCTATTAAACGCTCTCACCAACTTTCCCACCGACTTCCATTCAATGTCGTTTGTAGCATAAAAATTTCGGACTGTATTAGTCGTTGTAGCATTCCAAAAGGAGATCAATTCTTTGTGTTCGGCGAGGTGATGGTGTTTCTGGTACAGAGGTTGTGAAGGAGTCTTCATCGACAGATAAACTTTTAAAGAGGCATCATGAACTTATGAGTTGTGAGGTTCGAAACGAGCTCTGCAAAGCTCGAGTAGTTGAGCACATGAATAGCCCAATGTACGCTGTATCCAAGGGTTGCACATTGCGTAGAAGGACAGGAACACCAGATCTATTTCATTTGTAGTGAATGAATTAGAGGATGTCAGTTTATAAAGTAAGCGACTGAAACGTACGCTTTTAATGATATCACGACTTTACAAGATCCAATGAGAACTATTCGGGAAGAATTATTCGAATATCTAAGATTTCCAACAATTTCCGTTTAGGACATTTTTGGCATGTTTAATAAAAACTAGATTATTTTAGCAAAAGTATGCAATCCTATGAGTAAATCTACAATCCTAAGAGTTTACTAAAATTACAAATAAATAATATGAAGATAATTTGTAAATTTATTAATCAGCTTTGAGGACTTTATTAGTTTTACGAAGGCGAAATTAATTATGGGAAGAATTCAAGGGCATCATTTGTTAAATATAGAATATTATCCTTGTGCCGTTTAATAATTTTAAAAAAATTAAATGCATTTAATTAAATAATGATCATGAAAATGTTCGTATGGCGATTAGTACATACAAATATACCGGAATAAATATTTAGCTTAACCTAGAATAAAACCAAACAGTCCATCAGTGGATCTTCGAAATAAATGCACATTTAAATGGCTTAGGGCTCTTTTATTTTAGTCACATAGATAGTATTAAACGCTAAATTTAACGGTGTAGATTACTTATGAGATAAACAAAGTAACTTATCAAATAAATCATGTTACAAGGGTCAGTTTTCAAACAACCCAAAATTATTTTATGAAAACCATTAGCATAGATTTTTTTTGTATTTTGTAGGAAATAAACACAGATCTAAAGGTAATATTTTACCACGATGGGATCCCATACAAGAAAGTCCTTGAACACAGATAGTCCTTATTGTTACATGTAACACAGAGCGGGGTATGCAGATCCTAATCTTGGTGAGGAAAAAGCATGCCATCCTTATGCACGTAGATGCTGAGAGTACTCTTCTGCAAAACTCATTAACTCATCATATACTTAATAGATACATAAATTTATTTACGTTCGTCAAAAAAATTTTATATTACTCAAAAACCTGATAGTTGATTTTGCTAATAACTTTAATTTTGTTATCACATTTGGTGCTGAATTTCATGATTTCTATTGCTGTGAAATTTCACTAAGTTAATTAAATTGTTTTCATGTTAAATGCCTTCTAAATAAGTTTATGAATTTTTAATAAACCTGCAGTCGCTTTGTTTCCAATAGCTTACGTCAGTATAGTACAAAATGTCTATAAATAAACGTTAAAAATAATATTTGCACAATCAGTCTTTTACAAGACAAAAGTTCTCTCATTTACTTCTTGATTGAATGCTTCATTACTTTAATTAAACTAAAAGAGGATTAAACATTTGTTATCCGTCTTAGTTCAGCTTTCTTTTATTACAAAGGAAGTCTTCCAGATTATACAACGAAAGAGTAACAATAGATAAAGAAAGCCCTTATTTTTTTAACTCGAATTAGACGCTCGGGAACATTTCTTTTAACGCGAACATTTCTTTTATTATCCCGATTTCATTTAGTTAGTTTTAAGGCTTGGAAGAAATCTTTTTAATGTGTGCACTGCCTGTGGATGGTTTATAATTATTTTGAATGTGAAGTAAGTATACCTAGTTTCAGCATAGATAATTTATTAAATCAAGCAAACCCACTTAGTAGCATTTTCTTATGTCTGTATTTTGCAATAATACCTATGTAAGAGTTTTATATCATTTAAACTGGGCTGGAAGTCAAAACACAAGAGAAATCTGTCTCAGCTTATCAGGACTGAGTAGTCTGTGTGTGTTCTTTGAGAACATTGTGAAACATTTACCAGGGTGTTTCTTCTCAAGTTTTCAGTCCTGAACTGGAACAGTGAACTGATAAAACGTAAGCTTTGTTCTGATGTAACTGCTGTGCTGGATAATAACTGCACGTGAAGGGATTTGAAATCCTCGTTTATTAAATCACTATTATTTACAAACTCCCCAACTCGGGAGGGATACAGAAAGTAAAAGACCGAACTTGGGTCGAACTTAACAATCAAATAAATTTAAAACTAAACCTAAAATAGAACTTAAATCAAAGGTTGCTTCGCAGAGCAATTCGCGGAAGTTGGCCTCTACCTAAAAGGGTGCGTAGCAAGATATACTAATACTAGCGCACTTCAAATTGTTTCACAATGCAATCACGGAGTAAGCACTATGGCTTATAAATTTTAACTGCTAGCTGGTCAAGCGAACGTTGAGCAGAGTGACCGTGGTCTGAGACTAAGCTCTCTCACCCTAAGGTTTCTACCTCTGGCTTAAATAGTACTTGGCTGTACTTCAAAATTAGCATAAGCTGAAAACGCGCGCTTCTTCTAACGGGAAGTTGAAACAGAGAGGAGATAGAAAGATTTAAATTAAAATAAAACTTGGTTAGTTTAACTAAAACCTTACAAGCTTTTACAAAATGCTAATTCTCTTACCTCGTTTTTTAGAAACTCTGCGATGTTTTATTATTTCTAATTTTTAAAGACGTGCTTTTATTACAACAAAGTGTTCTTATAAACGCTTTCCAAAATTCTTGAATTTTATGCGAACAGATTAAAAATTCTTTATTCTGCCTAACTAATAGAGACCTGACGAAAGTAGTTTTATAAAATCTAACCATCGAAACAAGAGTTTCTCACTATATGTGACAAGATAAATGTCGTGCTGGTAAATGACAGTTGAATTGTGTAAAATATTGAAAGCAAGTTAAATATCTAAATCATTAATATTCAGATGATCTTCAGGAATCAAAAAGCATATGTCTGGAAAAGAGAAATTTTAAGTAAAAGTAAATAAACAGTGTTATGTTAATTCTCCATCAGTGAGGGTGCATAGGTTCTTAGAAAGCCGGCTTCAGCCTTTATTCCTTTCAATGGGTGTTTTAGATATGTATTTTCTGCAACAAAATATTTCAAAATCATATCAGGAGATTTGAGAACCCGTTTTCGCATAGAAGTAACAGAAAGGTATTGAAAATACAAAATTTATTTTTTTACGCCGTTCCAGCAGAGCGAAACGTTCAGTTATTAAAATATTCATTATACTTAGCTAAAGTGTTGCATAACCTAGCAAATAAAATTCGTAAAAGTGTAACCAAATCCGTCTTCGGGCTTATATCCTACCTAAAATCAATCATATTTCAATATAATCTCTAGATGTTCCCTGAATATAAAGAAGCTGCTTTGTATAAAAGAAAAATTCGTGCTGGATAAAGTGGAATTAGGTCTTAACGGGCCTCAAGAAAATATTAATTGCTCATATGTCATTTAAATTGTGCACATAAAAGTAAATATTATTTTTCATTCGACTTTCTTTTCAATTGTAGGACAAATCTTTTATTTTACCTTCAGTACCACACCAGTATACTCTGCTCACACTTTCGAACTATTGCATTCAGAGATGTTGTCTAAAATCAACACTCATAATAAAATACCCTCTGGCTACCTTTTTCGAACATCCCTTATAAAGAAAATTACATTAAAAAACTCTGAAAGCTTTCAGATTTTATATTACGCCCAAAGGGACATTTTTTTCACTTACACACACACGTTTCGATAATATTTCGTATAAAAATATTTACTTAAAAATATTTTTTTGTCTTTCAGTGTCATCAATTTGTTAATAAAAAATTCGTTAACATTTTACAGGATATGAAGTAGGTAATAAAACAAATTCCAAATTCGGGCTTCCAGATGCCCATATTTAGATTGAGCACAACGTTATTCAAAATTTGAGGTACCGTTGTTTTTTCAGAATGCGAGATACATACGTACCTTTATGCTTCATTATTTAATTTCTTTATACAGGCAATATTTTTTGGTGGCAGCAATTTGAAAAGTGAATGGATATTTATAGTGAACCGACACAAAATGTTGTTTCGAGACTAATAGCCCTTCTGCGCTAACGCCCTTTTGGGCTAAAATTGAATTTATTGTGGTATTTTGCAACATAAGACTAGGACATTCCTTTAGAAGTACCACTGAAATCTTCGATAACATTTTTTTAGATACACGAGGCTCTGGAAAAGTGGAAAAGCGCACTAAGAATTTTATTACCTTACTTAAATTATTTGCATTTGTTATGTGTCTTTTAATAGATTGTATCCTTTCCATTTACTCCTCTCAAAAGTAAATGCATTTGTCACCCAATATTTTATTTCACTGTATTCGATTTGATTCAAAGAATCATCACTATGCATATAACAGGTACTTGTGTCATATAATAACAGATTTATATACATGTACATAATTATAAAACATCGGTAAAATATAGCGATGGTTGGAAATTTCCTTTTAAATCTATTATTGTGCATATCACATGGCGTTAATTAAAATTATATGAATTTATACCTAGCTGTCTGTGTACATTCTTCAAAACAGCAACTTAGACATTTTTAATTTTATATTTGATTGCCAAGTATTCAATTTTTTAATTGGCTAAACGTAAACTTAGTTTTGTGAAATATTTTTAACAATTCCAAAGCCTAATCTTTTTTAATTTGTTAAAACTTTAATTACATTCTGAATATAGCCTTACTGTACTTTGATGTAAAATGAGCATTTTCTAATATTCTTTGAAATTTTATAGTTGAAATCAGTCTTTACAGTTATTGTCATCAGTTCTTAAAATCTAAGTGTCTTTTCTTTTCCCAGACATATTTTAGATGGCAGCTCTTTCCTGGTGTAAACTGGTCATGATAAACCCAATTCAAGTTTCCAAAATTGCATTTGGTGTCAATAATTGAACTACCTTCAGAAATATTTTATTTGCAATACTACCTGTTAAAGATTTTGATTTTTGTCATCGAGATATGAAAAAATACATCGTCTTGGGTTTTAAAAAAACTATTTGTAAAACAAACAAACAAAAAAAGAAATGATTTGTAAAAATAATAAAACTTAGTGATAGAAGTCTTGTAAATAACTGAAATTAAATGCGATATGCTGGTGACTCGAGATCTGTGTAGAGTTTAATTATAATTCCTCTAAAATTACCTAAATTCGTAACAATTTTAGCTATTCATAAATCAAATGTATTAATTTATATCATTTTAAAAGCAATAAATAATAGCGACGAAAATTTGTAGTGAACCATTTTTAAAATGACCTTGTGCAATATCCAATATCTGAATGTTCACTTATTCAGAGTATCAGATATCAACTAAGAAAGCTGAAGTGGATTTCAAAATTACATATATAGTTTCTGGATTGTTATTTTAAAAACGTGTTGGGTTTTTTTGCAAAGTGTAAATTTTTAAAGATGAGTCAATTCTGAGTTCATTTGTAATGTGGATTTTGTTCCATAATAAAATGATAGAACTCTAAAAATATTTAAATAAATCAAAACACGAATGTTGTAGAAAACAAGGCAAAAGTATAACTTGCTGTTTGCTTATTGCGTTTCCATAAGCTCAAGGAGCAGTTACTTTTAGCTGCATAATTGGTAAAACTCATGATTCAAAATTTATCTTTTCATTCTCGTAAAATAAAGTAAATTTCAGTAAATCTCGTAAATTTCAATGAGACGAAAGAACATTCAGTTCAGAGTACTCCTTTAAGTTATCAATCCTTAATATAAATATTTCCATTAATAATTATCTAGTAATTGATTATCACTTTATTGGAGAAATAAGTGGAAACAGACTCAATCCATAAAAGAAATACTCTTCACGAAATCAACCTTTTCTTAATTTTTACAGCGCGTTTCATGCGAAGCTTTATACTCTCCTTCATTCTTGAAAAATCAAATATTATCGTGTTACGCTTAAAATAATCGGACTTGTAAAAGCAAACAAAAATGAAACTTTTAATAAATGTGATTCTGGAACCTTTAGAATTATTCTTCAGCGACACGAAAGAACATTCAGTTCAGACTACGCCTTTAATTATCTCTTATCCTCCACACCCTCCAGAGATTTCTTCCCATCAAAAGATGGCCTTATCATGATTCTTCTACGATAATATTCTTATTTCTCTCGCTTTTCATAACACAGTGAAGTGAGAGGTTTGGGTATTAATATGGAACACATTTTCCACGCAAGCGTTGAAAAGCAGCATTTATTGTTCACAATGACATATCCTAATCATTAGCTGATTTTGTATGTAGCTTTTGAGATTTGGGGTCATTGAAACATTATTTGCTTACCTGACCTTTCTTCGCCATCTGTCACTAATAAAGAGAAAAGTTTGTCTTATCTCAATTTATCTTATTTATCAATGAATTACATATTTAATACATGATGTTCCAAAAAGAGAGAGAGAAACATAATGCCTTAAGGAGTACATTATATTAAGCTTAGGTACATATTCCCCTTTTATACATGAATAATAAACTTAAAAAATAATGAATTTCTCGATAATATTAGTTGTGGGAATTGGTCAATAAAGCATTGTGTATTAGATGCAACATCATCGCAAGAATTTATTCTGATTTGTAAAAGAAGCAAGCATTTACTATGAGTAAGTTTGGATTGCAAAGTTTATGAGCTACATACAGAGTGACCCAAAAGTCCGTTAACGTTTAAAAATTCAATAATTCACGGAATAATGTAGATAGAAAAGTAACAATTGACACACGTGCTTGAAATGACATGGGGTTTTATTGACAGTAAAAAACAAAAAAGGTAAAAAAAAATTAAAAGTTCAACATATGTCTCAGGGCAGCAAAATGTCAGTGAGGCCGCATGAGAATGTGTGTGAAATGAGCTGTAGTGAGAGAGGGAATCAGTGCCTTCATGACTTTGTCACTTTTCTATCCTCGCCTCCGGGTGTTGGTCATGATGTGATGTTAATTTTTCACATCAGTCGTGATCGGACCCTCTTTCTTCAAGGGAATGCGTGGTTCTGCCATTCAAACTGTCAGTGTGACGGGTGAGAGGTACCATCATATATAGACTGGCTGATATATCCTGTTGGAAGGTATGACTTCTATGCAGGATGGCGTTCCACCCACATTGCTACACGTGTGAAAGATCCCTTACACACATCGTTTGGTGAGAATCGGGTGCTGAGCCGTCACTTCCATAATATTTGGCGTTCTAGGTCCCCAAATCTCAATCCGTAGGATTATTGGTTGTGGAGTTACCTGAAACTACAAGTCTACTGCGATCGTCCGCCTTCATTAGGGATGCTAGAAGACAACATCCGACGGCAATTTCTCACTATACCTCGAGATATGCTGTAGAGTGCTGTTGTTAGCAACTTTGCTGCCCTCGACTATAGGCATTGTTGATGAATGACGACCGACATGCTAAGCATTTGCTACAAAAAACGTAGTCTTTGTTAAAAATCGGTTGTTATGCTAATTATTGCTTTTGTTATCATATGAAGCGACATCTGTTGGCCGTTTTAAGCACTTTGTTTTTGCTTTCAATAAAACCCCATGACATTTCAAGTATATGTGTCAATTTTTAAACCAATTTTTTCTACCTACATTATTCAGTGAATTACTTAATTTTCAAATGTTAACGGACTTTTGGGTCGCCCTGTATTTGTCAGAACTATCTAGTGTCATGTTATTGAAAATATATGTTTCCCAAATGATATGCGATGATACGCTATAGAAAACTAACTTTTTCGCCAAATGATATGTAAGAACATCCTATGAAATTATATGAAATGAACATGCAAGACGTGTTTTTTGTTTTATAATAAATTATACTTTAATGTAAAATAATAAATATATCATGCACCTTTCTTTAAACTCAAATTCGATCGCTGTTAGACATTTTGATTGAATAATTCTTATATTTAGGGAGATATGTATCTACCTATATCCACTTATATCAGCGAGGGTGCATACTGGTACTTTATTGAAGGGTCGCAGAATTTGAAATTAATTTTTTAATAAAATGTTTCATAAAAAAAACTCTCTCGAAGGCTGCTTGCTACTACATAATACCAAATATTCCTTTTTTACGTATTTCAGTTTCATTTTTCAGAACTGAATAATTCCCCTTTATGAGTCTTTGGCTGGTTTTAGTTTCTTGAAAAAAATACAACAGACGTCTCTTGCAGTATTTGATTTGGGTTAAAAAAAATCTGAAACGTTTCGTATTTTAACGCCCGCCGAAAGAGCTTGTTAAGGTTTTTCACGTTCTCTCCGCGCTCACAATCTGCAAGTCTGCTCTCGCACTCAGTTCTGCTAACCCACTTCTTTTTGGTCTATTTAGCTTTATTAGTAAGCATCGTTTTTTTCGAAAGTACGACTCATATAGTTCAGCAAAAAATCATAATTTTTTTTTAAGTTTACATAGCATCATACATTTATAATTCCCAATATGGTGTTAAGTGTTTGCGTATATTTTTATATTTTTTCTCTCTTTTCACAGTTCATCATATCAATATTCAGTTTTATTAGTAAGATGGCCAACAACGTTTTTTTTTTGCTTTTTATTATAAACATTTAATGTACTAATTTTATTTATTAATTATTATTTTCTTCTCACTTTCGTCAAATAAAATTCAATTCAACAGCAAAATCGCAAATTATTTAGAAAAGGCATATTTTTAGAATTCTCGATGCTCGCTGGAGATAAAAATGCTTTATTAAATACAGTTTTGCCACTACTCGCTTACAAATCGTTAAGTTTGTTAATAAAAAATTCGTTAAAGTTTTACAATATATGAAATAACAGGTAAACAAGTAAAAGGGCATAAGGCATCAGAGACTTTATTATAGAATCGAACAGGTCTAACTATGAAATAAGTAATAAAGCAAACTCGAAATTCAAAATTCAGGCTATCTGGTACACATGTTCGGGTGGAGGACTAATGTTATTCAAAATCTTATGGCCCTAGATACCGTCGTTTTCTCACAATCGGAGGAAAATTCATACCTACATGCAGATGCTTTAATATTTAATTTCTCAAAACTCCTTACTTATTACTTACTTTTTTTAATTTCTTTACACAGGGCAATAACATTTGATGGCAACAATTTGAAAAAATGCTACGGCGATTATAGTAAACCATGCAAAAACACATTTCGGAAATAACATAAGCTTGCAAATAAGTTAAAAACTTGAAACATAGCTATAATGATCTTACAGCTCGTTAGTAGTACATATGAAATGGTGCATGAGTATAATCTTGTATTACTATCATGTGTAGAGCATTATTGAGGATATAACTTTTATTGCAATAATATCTCTTATTGCAGAATGTAAAGTGCCTTAACTTTATATATTTCAGCTTTGTTTTCAAATTTAAAGCTCATTTTATTTTTATCATTCTTGTGATTTGTGTCAACTAAAATATAATACAGATGAAGTCAAAATCTGTTTCGGTATTTGATAAAATATTCCTCTATTGAAATTTCCTTGTATTTGAACGTTTCCTTGTGAACGTTTCCTTGTAAATTATTATAAAAAAATATGATTAAAAAGAATCAAAATTTTTATAGTATTAATTTTCTCCTTAACAACGCCAACCGCCCTTTTTGATGATGCAAAAAATATGATTTTGTTTTCAGTATTTCTCTTTTCAACTTTTTAGGTAAAACTAATATAAATGATCGTCACTTTGCTGGTGGATTTACAAGAGATCATTTCTTCGCCTGTTTATATGTTGCAGAACGAGACTTGTACTGGTGTATTTATTGCTACCGAGTTCGAAACACAAAACATACTACATTGGACAGTTAAATGGAATGGAAATATGCCAATTTGTAATGTAAAATTAGGCAAAGAAAAGCTTTCGACTAACATAGATTTTAAATTAAACTTGGGAAAAATTATTTTTCCGTCTAGCGTTAAGCCCGTTTATATCATATAAGCAAGAGCATCTTCGAATCACTGTAAACAGTTTATTTGCTTCGGATTTCATTTCCGTAGCCATCATCCGGCACATAAAACTTTTGCATTAATCCGGAAGGATTTATGGACAGAGCATATATATAAAATTAAAACCCATGTCTTATTTGTATTTCGTCTATGATACATACATTCAAATTTTTCTGTTCAATTTACCAATATCATTCTAATAAATATATTGATAAGTACCAATTCACAATATTATTTATATTTAAAGAATAAAAAATGCACCCAACATTCCTTTACGGTAAGTTTTCCTTTACATCCGAAGCAGCAGATTTTAATCATGGCACTTCGGTTAGGATCTTTCATTCTCTTACTTCCGGATTAGTTTTACTTTCCAACTCATTTAACTTCATTCGTTCGATTAGATTCCAACATTCATTTTGCTTAGGTTCGAGTTTAATTTCCCTAGCACCATAAACAATTGCTAAAAAATTTTAAAATCAATTTCTTCTTCTCTAGGTAGATTTATTTCTGTAGTCTGCATTTTGAGTGATGTTCTTAATCATTATACACTCATGGACAAAAAAATTAGCGCACCAAGAAATAATTGCGGGATCGTAACGAAACTTGCAATGAAGGTACATGCCGGGGAGATATGCAAATGATTGGAAATGCAGCGTGATTGCGCATTACGTATAACCGGTAGAGGGCGTTAAACGTCGTACTTTGTGGAGTATAAAACAGGTAACCAAAGCTTTGTTTGAGTATGTTAAATCATTTACAAAGGAAGAGCTGAGGTAGACATGTCATTACGCAGTGTTTGAAGACAATATGAGCAGTTGTCGCAGTTTGAGAGGGGGGAATCGTCGGGATGATGGAAGTTGGGTGGTCAGCTAGGCGAGTAGCTCGTCAATTAGGCCGC
Source organism: Stegodyphus mimosarum (assembly GCA_000611955.2). NCBI lineage: Eukaryota > Metazoa > Arthropoda > Arachnida > Araneae > Eresidae > Stegodyphus > Stegodyphus mimosarum. The sequence continues at coordinate 480,416 of KK122574.1, read as the reverse complement.
TCTGATTATGCTGTGAGGAGGTGTTGGGACCAGTGGACCCGAGAGATGTCATGTACACGAAGACCAGGCTCAGGACGCCCTCGACAAACCAGTCGTGGAGAAGACCGCCACATCGTAAGAAATGCACGCGTACAGCCAACTGCTTCATCGGCCGCCATTCAGGCACAGGTAGCACCTTCATTAGGGGTCCCTGTGTCTTCTCGAACCATACGAAGGCACCTGGCTGAAGGACAATTGGTATCGCGGCACCCATAACGTGTGCTGTCCTTGATGCCCACCCATCGATGCCTTCGTTTGGAGTGGTATCGAGCACGAGAAAACTGGACTGCAGCGGAATGGAACCAGGTCGTTTTTAGCGACGAATCGAGATTCAATCTCGGCAGTGATGACAATCGTGTTCGTCTGTAGAGAGCCCGTGGTGAACGCCTCAATCCTGCCTTTGCTGTACAACGACACATTGCTCCCACAGCTGGTGTGATGGTATGGAGTGCCATTGCTTACAATACACGGTCATCCCCAGTATTGTTCCGTGGCACCATGACAGCCCAGCGATATGTTCATGAAATCTTGCAACCAAATGTGTTGCCACTCATGCAACGGCTCCCAGGAGCCATTTTTCAACAAGACAATGCTCGGCCTAATACGGCAAGGGTGTCACAAGACTGCCTCCACACTATTAGTACCCTTCCTTGACCTGCCCGATCCCCAGATTTGTCTCCAATCGAGCATATCTTGAATCATTTGGGAAGACGAGTTGAACATCCCACGAGTTTGAACGAACTAGAGGCAAGGTTACAGCAAATATGGAACGAAATGTCTCAAGACATCATACAGAACTTGTATGACTCAATGCCCGATCGTATCGCATCGTGTATTCGCCCTAGAGGGGGTCAAACGGAGTATTAACTCCTCCGTTCTTTTGACTTTTTCTCTGAAATAAATTATCCTTTTTCTTTGATTTCCTTATCATTTACTTATATCAAAGCAGTCATTACGTATGTAAAATTTCGTTTCATTTTGACAACTCCTTCTTGGTGCGCTAATTTTTTTGTCCATGAGTGTATTTTTTTCATAGGTGGTCATTTTTCATCTTCGCGCTATTTTGAAGAGAATACGAATAGTCAAGTATTCATCTTTCGCGCAGGCTGAGAGCTAAACTGAGAAATTTCGGAATATAAACAGTTGTTCGGGTTTCCGAGTAATTCACTTGCAAATGCCTTCCCACAAAGTAACTGATTTTACCAATAAAGGATTGGATTACTTAAATTATGAGAAACACCATTACGGTAATTTACTTGAGGGAAAAAATGCCTTTATTAAGAGTTTTGACAGAAACTGACTTGCATTCACGATTTGCACTGGAAAACCCACGAAACCCCACGTCCTTTCGTATAAATTTGTATATGGTTTTAACTACAAGAGTCAGCGATATAACTGTTCGGCGATGGTAGTTTTCTCGGTTATGAAGTGAAAGTATTTGTGGCTGGCTTTTGCTTACTTAGTTGGATTGGGTTATTCAGGTTACTGCAAAGTAAACGAGGACTATATGTAAAGCGGGAGGGTTACCTTCGTGAAGCACTTTCTAAGAAAGCCTAGCTCGTGCCCACTAGTATTAACTTAGGACCCTGGGCTGTCTTCCTTCAATTAAATTCTTTTTTGGTGTAATGTACTGTAAATGCCTCAAATATGTGTTTGAGATAATTTTTTAATTATTAGAAACTAATATTTTATGCAGATATACAGATATCCGTATAAATAATGTAGAACCTATGTAATAAAGTAAAATTTCAAGCTGGCTGTATTAATGAAAACATGTTTATTGAATACTGAAAGAACAGCAAAAATAAACAAAAAAAAGAGAGACCACCAATGCAATGCACGATGTTTTTTCCATATTCGCTATATAGCTGGAACAAGTTGCTTTGCATCTGCCTGTGGTTTCCCTCTAGTTTTCAAAATGTGGGCCTGAACATTCCACCCACCACTACAGACGTTTTAAACACAATAGAATGCAAGCATTTTTAAAGCTACTAATCAAAATCATACTCAGAAGTCTATATCAATTAGTATTTTGTATCATACTTAAGATTTTGTTTCATTTTTTCAATAAAGGACAAAGCTTAACGATAGATCTCTTAAGTTCTCCGCGTGCAGTTCGTACCGTTACCACACGAATCTTACCGTCACTTCGAGAATGGACTCCAATGACTCTTCCTACACGCCACAACAGCGGTGGAATCTTTTCTTCTTTGAGTAAAACAATATTGTTGACCTGAAATACTCTTTGTATTCGTTTCCGCTTAAGACGTTGTTGCAGTTGAGAAAGGTATTCGCTTGACCACCACTTCCAGAAGTGTTGTAGGACGGATTGACGCAATTACCATCTTTGTCTATAGTACACAGGTTCTTGCGAAAGCTCCTGTTCTGCTAAAGTAGAAACTGGAACTCCAATTAGAAAGTGGTTCGTTTTGAGAACTTCAAAATCTTCAAAATCGCCAGACACTGCTGTCAGTGCACGTGAGTTTAAGCAGGAATCGACCTGAGTTATGAGTGTAGTGAACTACGCATATGTTAATATTACAGATTTGAAGGGTGATGTTTCATCGAACATGAAGGTGATCAGACAAAGGTGATGTTTCATCAACTTGACGGCTTATTCCCACAAACCACCAAAATGAGGGACTGCTGGAGATTGAAGATCCACTTCATATTTTTGGAGGCAATGTAATTTCGAGCTGATTCTTTTTGCTCATATTTTAAAAAACATTTCTGGATCTCTCTATCAGCTCCTTTAAAATTAGTGCCACAGTCACTAAAAATCTCTACTGGTATACCTCTTCTCTCAATGAGTCGTTTTAGGGATTCTAAGAATGCATTAGAAGAAAGATCGTCTACGACTTCTAAATGGGTAGCACCAGTCGAAAAGCATACAAAAATGCATATGTAGCATTTGACAAACCTTTGACCACGTGCAGTTCGGTTTTGATCATATCGGACATGATTTGTGTGGCACGTTTAGCTCTATATCTGCGGCAGAGAACACATTTGTTCAGGACGTTTTGAATGGAAGATCAAGCAGATATCATCCAAAAGGACTCAGAATACACATCAACAACTGAAGTGCAGCATGCAAATGCACTGATTATCATAAATTAAGGAGAAATCACAAAAGTAGCAATAACTCCCTCAAAAATAAAAAAACCGTGTAAAATTTGAATATGTTGCCAAGCAAGAGCAGCTGAGTAAAACAGCAATATGCAAATTAGTGGCGCTGCACTCGGAATACGTCATCTGCGAGGAGTATAGAAGTCCATGTTTGAGAGAAAGCCCTTATATTTCACTGTGACAATGACATCAGAAATCTGAAATAGCCAATTCATAACAATGACATCCAGTCATAATGTACCCGCAGAACAGCCATTGGGAAACTAGATGCAGGACAAAGTCAAACAGAAGTGGCCAGATGGCTAAATGTGAGTCCTTCTGTGGTTCATAGACTTTGGAAGCAATTTCAAACCACAGATTCGGCATCTAGGAGGTTCAGCCAATGACGGCCAGCGCTACTCCAACTCTTCTTAGATCCTCCCTTGCTGCAGCCACCGGAAGGTTGGTGTCAACATCAACTGTGCGTAGAAGGCTTCACGAAGAATGTTTGTATGAGAGGCGAACAGACATTTGCATGCCGCTCACGTCACGCCATAGGAGGGACTGTTTGCAGTAGGCACGATAACATGTCCACTGGACGCCTGATCACTGGAGGACTGTTCTATTTACGGATGAGTCCAAGTTTAGTCTAGAAAGCGATAGTAGACGTTATTTGATATGGAGAGAACTTGGAACACGTTATCATCCGTTAAGCATCCGTGAAAGAGATGCATACGGAAGAGGCAGTGTCTGTATTTGAGGTGGTATCTCTTTGGGTGGATGCAGAGACCTCCATGTCTTTCCAAGGGAAACCGTGAATGCTCAGGTTTATAGAGACGACATCCTTGATGCTTATGTGCGCCCATATTCCGGCGCAATAGCTGATACTTTCCTGTGTCAGGACGACAACGCCAGTCCACATAGGGCTGGCATCGTAGATGATTTTCTTCAACAGGAAACAATTATGCACATGGAGTGGCAAGCTCGATCCCCGGACTTGAATCCTATCGAGCATGTTTGGAATGCTTTAGGAAGACGTCTAGCTGCTCTCAATCCGCTCTCTCAGATCCTTGCCACTGTTGCAACTGCTTTGCAAGAGCAATGGCTCTCGCTTCCTATGGAACTGATAGACCGCACCATTGAAAGCATCACACCTCGCTGTATGTGCTGGCAAACTGAAGCCTTCGATGTGTTCATTTTATACGTGTGCTAATTTCTATACTACCATAATTGTCTGGTAATTTCTTTTTATATTATTTTATACCTTACTATGTGTTGTATATTTTGGGTAAGGTTCATATATTTCTACATGCAACTTTTTCAGTAATCGTGATTTTTGTGATTCTTCTTTAATTTATGATAGCCAGTGAATTTTAGGTGAAAATGTTTAATGACCAATTCGATGATAAAATACTTTTTATGAAGAAGAATTGGATGTTTTTCATTTTCCATAATATTAGCAGTTCTTAAAAGACCGCCGACACGCAGAACACGTTCTTTGTCTAGAACTGGATTTACGCAGAAGATCTTGCTACTCTTTTTCTAGGTAAGTGATCTAAGTAAATGAGAAATTTCTTGCTGAAATTCAGAACGTTGAATCACCTTTAGAATTTTGATTTTTGCTTTCTCGAGCTCTTCTGTAGTAAGAAAATCTAACGATTTCTTCTCAAGATAATAACAGTTATTTACAAATCTTAGACAGTAAGCCAAGCCTCGAAGTAATTTGGATCACGAAGAATATTTTGAAATAACAGCAGGTTCTTGAACTCTTAAGCACTGATATTAAAACACTTTTTTTCTTCTCTCAAGGCAATTTCAGCAAGCGATGAGTGTGTCTTTAAGAAATGGAAAATTCTCTACTTCGTCTATAGGTTTCTTTAAGCAATCTTGACCTTTAAAACATTTATTACAATTTGTTTGTAGGATTCCTCCCCTCCTTTTTATCTCTATTAACTAAGTGTTGAGGAATTGAGGAACCTAGTGAAGAGCTAAGAGAATAATCGCTTAAGTTCAAGATCAGAAACGTGAACTCAAGAAGAGTTAATTATTAAGAGTCAGGTTTATTGCTCAAAATAAAGATTCACAGTCGACCTCTTTCTCAGAGCGCACAACAAAGCCTCCATTCGGACTTAAACTCTGAAGAGTAGGAAATAAGAGCTTAACTAATGACTAACTAACGCTATTTAGGCGAAGCTAACACAATTTCTAAACTAGTTGGTTCGCAATATTTACTTAGTTAGCGAAGATATCAAGGGCACGTAATACGGCCGAGCGTATAACATATTAGGGAGACGTAGCCAGAAGGCAAACGCGCCGCTATTCATGAAATCTAATTACTTCTGCTGAAGTCAGTGAACCTTCCACTTAAATACTATCTACTACTCATTTGCATTTAACACGAATCTAAAAACTCATTCTGGTTAAGGAATTCGAAGCTGAAGCTAGAAGAGACAGGAAAGGAGAATAAAACTAGAAATAATTATTATAAACTTAGGATATACCTTACATGTTACTTGAGAATGTAAGATAACTCTCGTAACTAGGTCCGCTAGATTACCGATACCTGAAACATGACACCATTTTACTTGAGGTGTCATCCTCTGAATATTGGAAATTCGATTTGCGACAAATGACTGTCAGCGATAACGTTCAGAAGACAGCCACTCCAGCTTTGTCGCTGAATCTGTCCAAGCTATGATGCGTTTAACTGGTGAAGGAAAGTCTCTTAAGACTGCATATAACAAATTTGCTAGCAGTAAAGAGAACATAATTCTAGACATGACAGGTACTGGGTTTTCAGATGTGAAACCTTTGCTTTAGAGATAAGTAAGGAAACATTTGTACCTGAATTTTCTGAAATACATGTCACGTAAATCACGATGCAATAAGCCTTTTCAGAAGCATCACAGAATGCATAAATTTCTAGTTCAACTCTTCGTGTTTTCAATAAACATCCTGGTATTCTTAGTTGTTGGATTAGAGGAAGTTGTTTGCGAAAGGATATTCATCTCTTTGTCATTTCTTCTGGGATAGACTGATCCCAAGTTTCCACAGTTTCTGAAGAAAGGTTTTCATGAATATCACACAAGGAGATATGAAACCCAAGGGATCGAAAGCACGCGAAACTTCTGACAAAATATCTTTCTTTGAAACTCATTCTGGTTTCGCCAACGTCAATTTTTCTTCGATTGCTGGAACTGGGAAATGAAAAGAGTCATCCCTTGTATTCCATTTAATATCGAGGACATTTGACTTCTTCATCTGTATCGACGGGCATCAGATCTTTTTCTTCCTCACTTGGTGGCTTTTTAAATATTGATGGAATATTAGAATGCCATTTTCGAAGGTTGAATCCACGTTTTTTCATCACATTCTTTAATTCATTCACTAGCTCTAGAACTACTTTCTTTGATGAAGCTCCCCTCAGAAGATTATTAACATACAAATCATTAAGGGTATCAGGACTGAGTGTTCGGTGCATATTTTTGGCAAACATCTTCGTGAACTTCTTAAATCCTGATCTTGAAGAGGGAGCGGAATGCAGCTATGTTCTGTGGTAGATACTGTGATTAAGTGGTGGATTAACTGCACTTGAAAGGGATTTAAAATCCTTTTTTATTAAATCACTATTATTTACAAACCACTTCCCAACTCGGGAGGGATACAGAAAGTAAAAGACCACACTTGGGTCTAAAATGAACAATCAGATAAATTTAAAACTAAAGCTAAATAGAAATTAAATAGTTGTTGCTCACAGAACTTATAACGCGAGTTTGGCCTCTAACTAAATGGTGCGTAGCAAGATTTACTAATACTGACGCACTTGGATTTATTTCAATAAGCAATCACGCAAAGCGTTATGGCTTAGAATTTAACTGCTAGCTAGTCAGGAGAACGTCGAATAGAATGATCGTGGTCTGAGACTAAAAGCTCTCTCACACTGAAAGGTTTCTACCTTTCGTTTAAATAGAACTTGGCTCCACTCCAAATTAGCATAAAGCTGAAAACGCGCTTCTTCTAACGGGAAGTTGAAAATGAGAAGGGATAGAAAGCTTTAAATTAAAATAAAACTTTGTTAGTTTAACTAAAACCTTACAAGGGTAGCATGTGAAGCCAAAGAAAAATTGCTTTTCTCGTCTAAAGCCAATTTCTGCATAGCTCTTGTGGACATGAATGGCTGTGATGTTGTGCCATAAGTGGCTGTGAGTAATCTGTATTCTCAAACTGGCTATTCAAGACTTTCTTTCGAATGAACCATTTGCCAATCAATATCCTCAGAATTAATACTGACTTGTCTAAATATGTTTCTATACCGGCACTCACCGCAATTAGAAAAGTTCTAAAACGAATAAGGATAGTGAATAACTCATCCTGTATTCGCGGGCCTATCATTACAAGACCGTTCAAGATTGTCCAGATTATGACTTGCATGAAGACATCGAAGACAATTCCCAGCCTTCTCGATTCACGAAGAACAGCGAAATGAGGAAGGTAGTATGCATTTGTTTTCGTAGACTCAAATTGTGGAACCAGTTTGAAATGTCCTATTGATATATATATTCACACATAAAGTCTTTATATTGGTCGTATGTTTTCCTGTTGAAAGATAAGGACTTCTCTACGTATTTCAATCTTCGGAAGGCAGCTGTTTGGAATCACTGAGGTCAGAAGGTAAAGTATGGAACGACAACCTCACGACATATTTTACATCAGTATCTCTAGAATGCGTAAAGTGCTAATCACAAGGTTTTTCATCACGTCTCAAGGAGCTTACGGTAGGTAACTTATCTAGTTCCCAAAATTTATTTAACAATTTATCACTGAGTAATTGAATGTTGTTAACATGAGCAATTGAATTTTTCTCAGATAAATCCCTGACTGAGTCTCTAACCTTTCAGCACTGGAAGTGCAGACACAAAAAAATTTCATTTATACCAGTCTTGTAAAAGGTTGGATCCGCTTAAGCTAAGATCAATGAACTGTTCGGAATAAGAAGGATCAAAAACTTTGTTCCACCATTTTCTTGACAACGTAGACAGAAGTACTAAAGAAACGATTTGATGAAAAATGAGGAGTAAACCTAATTTGAGGAACACATTTGTACGAGTGTTTGATGCACCCAAACATGAAATTATCACATTTGTTTTCTTTTTGACAAACTCAAATTTCCTAGGCAATCGCTTGTTAATAAAGAAGCCTGGCTGTCTGAATCCAAGAGAGCATGACAAGCAGAAATTCTACCAGAGGAATCCGTTATATTCACTAGAGCCTTGCATAGTAGCACCTGCAGAAATATCGCACAAGCATATAGCAGCACAAATATGAGCAAAAATAAGTAATGGAATTTGAAATAATTTCAAAACTTGCATTAAGTCCCTGGTTGTAATTTTAGATTTGGAAGGTGTATGTAATCACCGTAACGTCCATAGAAAGAACATTTGGAATTAGTTGTATTCCTTGTTGGAGGATCAGTACTACCTTCAGTGGTGTCGCCAAAATGCAGTAACGTAGCATGGGCTAATTTGCGACATCTATAAGAACCTCTTTCAGGCGTATTTAAGGTGAAATTGTGTTAAACAATAGAAGCACATATTTTTTGATTTTACAAAACTAACTCCTTTTGGGCAGAAAGTTTGAGACATGCATCACATTTAGTGAACACATGACCTCCCTGGCAGTAAACACACTGTGATTGAAAACCCAAAGCGGCTAGCGCAACCCGCGTATAAAAAGTCTTTTTTGAATCTGGATTGTTAGTAATTAACGATCTAGCATGTTTTGAAAGAAATTATAATACTTCACTCAGCGAAGGAATTTTATTATCTGTATTGGAGCCTCCCACCAGCCTCTTGTAATAAAATCTAATTTTAACTGCACATAAACATGAGAACAGTACCTCTTGCGTTTTTAATTTTCACATCCAAGGACTGTATTAATCTCAAGTATTTACTTGAATCAACCAGTTTCAAAATCTGAGCATGAGATTCAGAAGTTAGGGAGGGCAAATTTAAGATTTTTTCGAAGCAACGAAAACAGTGTCTCACATTTATGAAAATATCCCTCTGCAAGGAGATATCAAGCAATTCTTAAATTACTGTCAGTAGTAGAAAGCGACTGTATTATGTTTTGAGCATCCCGTTTTAAAGCCCCTTTTAAATGCTGTAACTTCTGTGCTTCGTACAATCTTTCATTTTTTCCTACAGCTGCCTGAAACAAATCGGAGAGTGTTAACCATTCATCAAAATCACCAGAAAATGTCGGTAAGGAAAAAACAGAAAGTTTCATTTCAATCGAATAAGATGCTTTCTTCAGTCCTGTTTGTGTTGCTACTGCAAAATCAACTCTACTTCGATACATCTTGAAATTGTTGTATCTAAATTAGCTAGCATTTCATCATACGTTTCAAACAGTTCCTCTTTCTCCAGGCAGTACCTCTCAATTTCTTCATTATTGCTACACAACCCAACTACTTTAGCAAAAATATCATTTAATTCCCCTTTCATAGAACTAAATCTATTTCTTCTAATATTTGATACGGGTAAATACGGGTAATTGAGGATTTAACTACCTTTTCTAATTAAAAGTCTTTAAACTCTCCATTATGAACATAGAATACAATCAAGAACACAAAATTACATTAAATGATCTATGAACTATAAGCCAATGAAATGCACGAAATCGTACTATAAATTAATGAATTGCACGAATTGCATAATTGAAATTATGAACTCACCACAAGTTGAAAGAATAACAGTATAAAATGAGCTCATCGCAAGTTGAAAGGAATCACAGCATAAATTGAACTTACCACAAGTTGAGAAAATCACAGTAGAAATTAATCCAGAGAAACGGAGCTAAACAAATTCTGCTGAATAACATCACATAAAGTAAATTGAAAATCCTAAAATACATAGGTCCTTCAGCCACAACGGGCCAATAAATAGTGCAGAACCTATATAATAATGTAAAATTTCAAGCGGACCGTATTAATGAAAACATGATTATTGACTATTGAAAGCCGTGAAGCTCGAGGAAGTTAATTTGCAGCTGGCTGTGGTTGCCATCTAGTTAAACACTATGGTTTCAAAACATTTTCTGTAATGTTGAAGCGTCGCTATTGGAAAACGTTTAAGAATCCCAAACCAAACTTCAGTTAATGACACTTAAAAAAAAACTCTTTTTTTTTTACCAATTTGCGAGAATGCTCAACTTTAAACTCATTCGTATTAAGCGCTCTATTCTTTTCATTTCCTTGTAGGTAGTAAAACAATTATTGGAATAGGGAAAAATTTCGGGTATCATATTTTAACAGAAATATCTATTTTGAAAATTCTCGAATGTATTTGCGTAAAGACAGAATAAAGGAACTTTTTCCAAAATGGATTATAAAATGGATTTAAAAATTATTCAAAAAGGATCCATTCGCGACGTCTCCACGTACGTATGCATGTACACAGTCCAGTCACATTAATGTGACCACCACGTACTTTCCATGTCAGAGTTAAATAACCAATCACAGAAGGCAGGTGGCAGCACAGTGCAGTTGAGCGTATAAAAAGGGTGTGTGAGGGCTTCGGAAAACATTTCAATCGTTGGCGTAATGCAGAAACGAAGCGATTTATCCGACTTCCAAAAGGGCATGATCATTGGCTTTCGGGCCAAGGGTGGAAGCATTTCCGAAACGGCTGAGTTTGTGAACTGTTCGCGTGCCGCCGTGGTAAAAGTGTACCGTGCATGGCAAAATGGGACTGTCCAAAATCAGCGACGTGGCAAATGTGGTGCACCACGGGCCATAGATGACAGAGGCGAACGACGGTTGCGGAGATGCGTTCGGGCAGATAGACGGGCTACCGTTGAGCAACTGACCACCAAAATGAACCAAGGGGCTACCAAAAGTGTCTCCCAAAGTACTATTCAGCGAACATTGCTGCGTCTGGGCCTCCGAAGCAGACGCCTGGTTCGTGCACCTATGCTGACTGCTGTTCATCGACGGCGAAGGCTAGAATTTGCACACCAGTACAGCAGATGGACGTCCACTGAGTGGCAACAGGTTGCGTTTTCGGATGAATCGCGTTTTATGCTCCATCGGACAGATGGACGTTGGCGTATAAGGTGTGAAACCTCTGAAAGGAACCACCCTGCAACCATTGCCGGAACGGTCCAAGCTGGAGGCGGGAGAATGTTTTCCTGGTATTCTCTAGGTTCACTGATCATTGCGGAAGGCACAATGGATCAATACAAGTACGCATCTGTCCTTGCGGACCATGTTCACCCCTACATGCGCATTGTTTTTCCTCAGGATGATGGCATCTTCCAGCAGGACAATGCCAGGTGCCATACAGCTGCCAGTGTACGTGCGTGGTTCGAAGAGCACCAGGATGAGTTTACCGTCCTCCCCTGGCCAGCAAACTCACCTGACTTAAACCCATACTGGACTGTGTATATATCTCATATAACTCAAAAACAATTAGCCGTAGAATCTAACATTTTGTATATAGGACTGCTATAACATCTAGATGTGCACTACCTTTTTCTATTGCAATCACGTATACTAAACGTATGTATACATATACAGATATATATGTTATTAGAAAATGTGACTGGACTGTGTATATATCTCATATAACTCAAAAACAATTAGCCGTAGAATCTAACATTTTGTATATAGGACTGCTATAACATCTAGATGTGCACTACCTTTTTCTATTGCAATCACGTATACTAAACGTATGTATACATATACAGATATATATGTTATTAGAAAATGTGACTGGACTGTGTATATATCTCATATAACTCAAAAACAATTAGCCGTAGAATCTAACATTTTGTATATAGGACTGCTATAACATCTAGATGTGCACTACCTTTTTCTATTGCAATCACGTATACTAAACGTATGTATACATATACAGATATATATGTTATTAGAAAAGGTTTTGCATACACCATCACTAAGGAACAGAAATTTAATTTAAGCGATGAATTATTGGAATAAATTTTAGTCAGTATTTTAAGTGTAAATTTATTCTACTATA
>KK122574.1:448588-468132 GCA_000611955.2 Stegodyphus mimosarum | reverse complement strand
TGTGTGTGTATATAAATATATATATGCACATATATACGTTTAGTATGTTTTGAAGTTTCGTGTTGTGTTCTGTTTTTGAAAGTTTCCTTAATTTGCTTTATTCAGTTTGGTTACTTTTACCCTGAGAGAGAAGGATAGATCTTCATATTTCTGGAAAAGAGAAAAGACCTTTATTCATTTTCGTTCGATGTTTGCTTATCTACTATTTTAACCGCCTTAAAAGTACTTACCCGGCTTTTATTTTCGAAATTGTTGGTTGTAGTCATGCATTTCCAACTACAGAAGTGTTTTAAATGTCGAATATTTTCATGTTTTGGCAATGTCAAGTTCAAAATCATAATTTTAGTCAAATAATGAAATATAACTGCACGTATAATAATAGTTTATGTATACAGTTAGTCTAACAATATATATTTAGCAATATTTTATTTCAGTCTATTGCTGCAGTAAAAAATGTCTGTAACTTAACAGTCCGTACAAGGAAGTATAAGGGCTTCAGATTTTTTTTATTCATATTTCCCAAGGCAAACAAAATGCTCACATTATTCATTAACTTGTACACCATCAAACGCCAACAAATGATTTTCAATACAACTGCCAGTTTTTGAAATCGGATTCTTAAACTGCTATTAAATACGTATATAGCTGTTTGTATAACATTAATATGTTATACAAACTATTGAAGTTATACTGTTTGTATAACTTCAAAACTCACAGGAGGAGAGTGGGTGGGTAATTATTGTTATTTTCTGGGAAATGAACGGAAATTATCTTTTTCGTCGAAAGAAAAAACTGATTGAAATTTCGTGGTAATCAGATAAGTTTGGAAATTCTTAAATAAACAGTAATAAATAAACTCACTGAAAACTCTCTTTTGCAACTTATGAAAATGAGATTGAAAGTAAAAATTTTCGAGTTGTATACGACTTTAGAAAATTTCTCGCATTATAAAGTCGAAAGTAATTTTCCTTTAACTTGGTAACTTAAAAAAGAAAAAGATTAATAATGAACGTAGGAAATAGAAAAATCTAAAGCAATTACTGAAATTCCGGGAAGCATTTCTTCAGAAAGATTTCAATATTTTATCAAAATATGCAATACAGTTTCGAATAAAATCTTGAATGCATTTTCTGGCACTAAAAAGGCTAAATATTAATATTCAGTTCAGAATATTTGCATATATGTTTGCATATATGCGTATATATTTGCATATATATTTGCATATATGAATATTTGCATATATGCGTCTGGAAGCATTTCTCAAACATTATTTACTTTTAAAATGTTTTGAGTTTAATTTCCCATTTCAAAATACTTTTTAAGATTTTACAGTACTCTAAAATACAAAACTGTTTAATTTTCATTTATTTTTTTGTTGGAGCTCAAATACTCATTACCGGCACAGAAATACTTTATCTATCAAATACTGAGTTGTTAGAAATGGAAAGTATATTTCGTATTCTCTTATGCTAATTATTTGATTTCCCTTCATATTTAATGCATTTTTGCTTGCACGGCATCCACATACATGTGTGGCAATTTTTATATTTTGATAGGTGTAATATGTTCTGTACAGAAATAAATTAAATTGTGTAATATATTGAATGTGATATTGTGTAATAGTTATGTATATCCATCTTTCTCAGTTTATCTCTGTAAGCTGACTTGGGAAACAGAGAGCGGAAGGTAAGGATTCCTTTTTTTCCATTGTATTATATGATTTGATTAGATGCGTGTATCAAAGCAGACTTTTTCAGTTTTGATGAGATTCTATCACTAGCAAAGCCGAGAAATTGGTTAGAGACTTTGCCTACCGCATCGAAGAGCCCAGGTTCGAATCCCAAAGAAGGCATGGATGTAATTTGTTCGTCTCATCATAGGAGGCAACGGGGACTCACGTAATAGGTTCCTCCATAATTCAAGTGACCACCGCTTTGAGCCTTAGTAGTGGCCAACGTGTATGGACATCTTGAGCCCCCTTCAAGAAAAAAACGTTATTCACAATATTGTGAGTTTTGGTGAACTTAATCAAGAGATGGAGAACAAGAGATAATTCTTCAAATAAAACTGATGGCATTTTGACTGTTTTTGTGATTTTTTGAAATATTAACTTCTTTCGTTAATGAAAAGTGTATAAACATTGGCTAATATTTCACAATTTTACTGAAAACGACGTATTCTTAAGCGAAAGAACTTTACCTCGTTCCAGATCTTAGAAAGATTTTTTTACTTACAACAAATCTTACATGGATTATTTACAAAAAGATTTCCTTATCCAGGGTTTCGTCACTGAAGCACTAAAACATAACTTTTTAACGAGAAGGAGCAATATAGCTGATTTATTATTTAATGAGATAATAACTAATTCTTTTTTTATGAAAATAACTACCGTTTTTTTTAATTTGATAATGAATACATAAAATTTGAAGACTGGATGCTTAATTTTTTAAATGACCACTAAATATTTTATTAAACTTTCTAATTAAATATTTACTGAATGTACTCCATACTACTCAACAAATAATTAGGCTGGCACTGGTAATAAAAACATTTCCTTTTGTAATGATTGACATTTTTCGGAAAGCATATTTATCAATGAAACTTACGACCGCTAAGCTTGATCTGTTGTAATTCCACAGAATTTCCCGAGAGAACTGAAATTCGCTAATATACAATTTACGTTATGAAAAGTATACTTTCGAGATACTGTTCATTTCAGTACACGTAAGTGCAGTATTTTTTAAGTTTTCGAACGTTGTGATACTAATATCATACCAATTTATTCTTGAATGATGTACCTTGAAAGTTCTAACGAGTTAACCTCAATGGGATTAGAAGTTTTGATGTGAATAATTTCTAACGTTTATATTTAAATACAGCAGCTTTTCCATACAAAAATTTTGCCTTCGTGGCCATAAGTTTTTATTTTTCGACGACAATTGTAAATATGCCCTATCTGTCTTCCACTGCTTTCTTTGTCAAATCAACATCTGACGAAATATTTGTGTATTTGAAGGCTTGTCTCATTTTTGGCTAATAACCTCCTCTTCTTGAGAAAAACACATCCATATTATTTTATGGCTTTCACTTATATCTGACAAATTTACTTTTCTTCCAGGTTTACATTGACGTTCTATGAAAATTCCAAAGAAGATATGTCGTATTAATATCTAGACGGCCGGATTGTGGCCGTAGGGCTGTCGTGTTTTCAAAAGTCTGCTTTAGAATCCAGCAAAAATGAAACCGTCTGCTTTGATATGAGCATATGGTAGAATCACTTAATCCCCTGGAAAAAAGAAATTCTTAACTTTCTATCATTCTATTTTACAGGTCAGCTTATCGCGATAAAATTGCCAAAGATGGAAAGAAATATCATAGATATATATAAATATCATGTTACAGAACTGAAATAAGATTTCTTTGGTATACTGTTAAGGAAACTGAATCACATAATGATGTAGAACATAAAACTTATGATATGAGTAGTAATGCTTATCATAATGCTTAAAATGTGAGACAATTCTGAAATATTCATAGCGTATGAAAATATGAAAAATGTTTAAAATATTTTTCATAATTTTATTTTAATGTCATCAGAAAACGAGAACTGGAATTTAAAACATGGTAGTTATAGTAGATACGAGTATATTTCCAATTATGTTTGCCCTATATTTCCAATTCCAGAAACTCTATAATAAAAGGTAACCATTTCTCATTTCATTGCAAAGCTAAATTTAAATTTATTTCCCAGAACGAAATTCGGTTCAGAGCGTATGAAATTGTTGTTTCATTAAAGCAATGAAATCAATATTATTATTTAGTATAATCATTAGGTTTTTTGGAGACGTGAAAATGTGCAATTCCCTTGAGGCGCGTGAATCCTATACGCACAGATTATGCTTCCAATTACACCACGAAGTCACGCGGAAAGAACGGAGAAAATACCTTATATACTCCCTCTTTAAAATGTGACTAGGGATTAGGGGCACAATTGCCAAACCCTGGCCGTGACAAATTCTCGTCCATCAGCCTTTTAGTTAGGCGCCACTTGCACAGTCTCTTTAGAAGTTTTCGAATTCAGAAAACTAAAGAAATTCGTAGTGTTCTGTCGGGATTCAAACTCCGAACCTCCCAAATGTGCATCGAGTTTGCTTCCAGTTACAACACGAAGGCATGCAGAAAAGAGGAGGAAATACCTTATTAAGTTAAATAAACATTGTAATGGAGTCAGTGTGAGGTGACACAAAAGTAAGATCTATTCTCTTTTTACTTCCTTGTACGAAATAAAATGGAAGCATTGTAATCGCGGAAAATTTCGGGTATCATATTTCAACGAAAACATCCATTTTGATCTCTATCGAATGCAATTTAACGATATTTTTGCTTGACATCCGTATGCAAGAACAAAATAAAGAACTCTTCCCCCCCCCCAAGAAAACTTATAAAACTGATTTAAAATGGATTCAGAAGGCATTTTTCTGTGGCGTCTATGCTTACGTATGTATGTATGTATCTCGCAAAACTCAAAAACGAGTAGACCCAGAACGTTGAAACTTTGTATATAGGACTGCTATAACATGTAGATGTGCACCTCCTATTTTGGTTGCAATCAGCTGCACCAAAAGTACATCTATCCATTCTGTTACTCGGCACAGTGAGCTTAGATTCTTTATTCGTATATGTTTGTAAATCGTACACTTTTTGCTTTAAATTATTGAATTATTTTTTTCTTATCTTCCAATTAAGGTTTTATGCTTTTACTTAACCTGCGTGTTATAGTTGCAGAATTACCAACAATTTAAAAGTTGTTTAGTTCGACTAAGCCTAAGTTTTTTTACCATAGCAGCCATATTTGGTTACATTTGAAACTTAGCAGTATAGTAGATATAGTAATCTAGAGCTAGATTGGCAAAAAATCAACTATAGAATTAAGCTTTGCAACAACGAAGATAACGTCTTCTTTTATTGTTGCAAAGTAAATCATGCTTTATCAATTCTGAAATTTATTGGAGGAAATAAGTGTTTAAGATTTACTTCGCAATTTTTAATGCAGATATTTTGAGTTTCTATGTAATTTTCCTTGTCGAGAAGTAAGAACTGAATTAATTGAATGAAAACTTCTGAATCCTATGTGAAAAACGGTTCCTTTTTTTCCGTTGTTGTTTGTTTAATTTATATTACACATCGTTTTAAATTTATTATAGTATTTGAATACAACATGTGGCAACGATTAGGTAATTTCTTCAGAGGATATACATTATTTTTATACATTCTGAGTTATAAAATGAATGAGATATAACAGTGTTAAGTGAACCTAGCGCCAGAGTGTCACTGTGGTTATAAGGTATTTCTCCCCCCTTTTTCGCCTGCCTTCGTGGCGTAGTGGTCTGCATGCTCGACACGTAACCAAGAGGTCCGTGATTCGATTCCCGGCGAAGGCGTTGCTCATTTTTCATGTCTGATGCTTCCAAAAATACCTAATGTCTCTACATGGTAAATAAATATAATAAATTTTAAAGAGTGCATTCATTCTATTCTGTTTTACGATCTATCGACGAAGTAGATTTAATTCAATCCAATAAGTTTAGATGAAATGCAAAATGCGCATAATTTAACATTCCGTACAATGGAGTCATGTGGCTTACAGATCAGATTTTTTTTACTCAAAATATAAGTTATTTTAATAAAAATTTTAAAAAGCCCGTGATTTACTAGGCTACTGCTAATAACGTGAAGAATTTTTAAAAATTTTTCATATGTAATTTTTAAAACTGTAGATTTCAGAAACTTATAGCGAAAACAAACAGTCGCAAACAATCTATTTCACGAAAATTTATCAAAAGGCACATAAGTTATTTCTCCCGCCTTTTTAGCATGCCTTCGTGGTGTAATAGTCAGCACACTCGGAGCGTATTCGAGAGGTGTGGGATTCGAGTTCCGGCAAAGGCACTGCTCATTTTTCATGTCTCTTTCTTCGAAATAAAAACCTAATGTCTCTACAGTAGCCCCCAAATTAAAAGGTTCGTGGATGATGATACTCCACCAACAGAATTTGGCTATTGAGTCCCCTAATAATTTAAAATGGATAGTATATAAGTCATTTCTCCTCCTTCTTAGCATGCCTTCGTGGCGTAATAGACAGCACACTCGGCGCGTATTCGAGAGGTTCGAGTCCCGGCGAAGGCGTTGCTCATTTTTATGTCTTCTGCTTCGAATTAAAATAATGATTCTACAGCCATATTTAGAAATTCAATATTAAAATATTCAAAGGCATTATTTTTCCAGACTAAAATTATAAAGATTAATAAATTAAAATATTAAAATATCAAAGTAAGTATTTTACTACAGTGATTGCCATCACCATAAGCGATTTTATATACGAAATCGCTGAATCAAAAAATTACTGAATGCAATTCCCCATTCACTTCTCATTAAATTTAAAACCCATTAATAAGTACCTCAGACAACAATCCTTCATTCCTCTATTAATAGCCTTCCGAAGACATTTTTCAATTTAAATAATGTGAAGTGACAGAAAAAAATGTTCTGTATCAGTCTGAAGTAGTTGCTAATAAAAGATTAATAAGCGTTTCATAATTAAAGGTTTAAGTAATTAAGGCTGAAGTAAAAAATGAACTTACTAATGAGTGTTCCAAAATTTAGGTTAATTACCTAACTTAATAAAATGTTTCACAACTCTGCAGAGTGAATATAACTAAGTAGCATAGAAAGTTTTTGTCATAGAAATGGTTTTCTTGTAGTACAAATTTTGAATATAATTAAGTTTCCGTATTTTTTCTTCTCTTATATCCTGAGGCTTATCGAAATATATTACGTTTCAGTTTTACATGCAAAAGTGGAAGTAATTTCTAATTATGTCTACATATTTTCTATATATTCAATTCTGACGAAAGTGGATTTTGTAGTAATTGTTACACAGTATTTAATTTAGCCAAAATATAGTAAACAACTAATGCTATCCGTATGTTTGGCAACACAGTGGCATGGTTAAATAATTAGCATCACTTAATATTTTTTCCTTTTATCCTTTAAAACGTTTTTAGTTTAACAGCGAACTGTTCTAATGTAGAAGTAAAATTTGCAAATGTAACGCTGATTTTTGTTACTTGACTTCTAGATTAATACTTGTTCGGTGTGTTATTCTATCTTATTTAACTAACAGAACCTCTGAGCACTGATAACTCCTCCTAAGTTTAGACTCAGTAAGACTCCTAAGCGTTGATATTTCAATCTAAGTTTGGATCTTTATTGGATGCAGAAGGATTTCATAATTTTCTCATTATCTGATGAAAATACGAGTTGGTTTCCCTGAGAAAATTCTTCACAACAACACACCTGAAACCTGTTTTGCCGTAGTCAAGTAAGCAGTAAATTATTTTTAAAAATAGATTATTTTGAGAAAGCATACTTAGTTTTGCTTACAGTTATTTTAATTTTGGAGCCTTTCCTGAATTCTCTTATTTTTCATTAGCATTTCCTCACCATGATGCAAATTAAGTAGGTGAACGAGAATATTTAAACTGTTAAAATGAAAAGATTAAACAGAGCGTTATTTCGCTGGCGAAAGCGCACGTTTGCTAGTTGTTCTCCAGATGTTAATCTTAGTAAAGCTACGCATTATGGCTGTCTAGTTAGTATATCCCCGATGCAGGTTTCTGAATCAGCCTGTTAGATTAAAATAAATTGTGTAGTCTAGCGCTATAGCATTACCTTTTATATTTATTGTTATCGTTTAAGTTTTCACCGCAAGTAAACGGAGTTTCAGTTGTACGCACGTAAGACCGTGCCATCTCTTACTTAGTTTGTGATAAAATAAAAGGACTTAATCACACGCTTTCCCGGTTGTGTTCATCTTCAAGACTGGGCGAGAAGTCGAAGGCTAACATTCAAGTAAATATAGCTACGATTTCATGTTCGCAAAACATACTAGATCCCTTTTTAAGCGCTCTCTTTTATCAAATACAAACTACTCTGTAACTATTTTGTAAAAAATCGTTATTGAGGGCGAGTTACTAGTGTGACGAGGTCATATTAAATCTCAGTTTTTGAATTATTACAACTTTTACGAAAACAATGAGAGATTGCATTTGATAATGATGCGAACAGATAAGAGATTTCATCAATTTCTGTTAGCAACAAAATTATTTGCCAGCTTGTTTCCTGTAACAAAAGTAAGCAGTTTCTTCAGACTCGAACTCATTTTTAGTTCACTTTTTTCTGATAAGCAAGAGAAATTTTACGATTGGTTGTTCTTCTCACTTTTGAAATTTTTCACTGGTTTAGATGCTTTATAAGGTATTTTCTCTCTCCTTTCGCATGCCTTCCTGATGTAATTAATTGGAACCATACATGCTGCGTATTCGAGAGATCCAGGGTTCGAGTCCAAGCGAGGGCACAGCGCATATTTCAAGTTTCCTGCTTTAAAACAATCTGGTGACTCTACAGTGGCATCTGAACTGGCAGTAATATGTAAGGTGGGCAGTAATTTGTCACCCCCATCCAGTCCCTCTTTAAAAGAGGGAGTATAAAGGTATTTTCTTGCTCTTTCCAGCATGCTTTCGTGGTGCAATGGTAGTACACTCGGCGCGGATTCGGGACATCCGGGTTTGAGTGCCGGTGAAGGCATTGCTCATTTTTCATTTCTCCACCGTTAAAAAACCTAATGAGTCTACAGCTGAACTGTTCGCTTGACTGCTTTACCTTATAAAAAGCGGGAACTTTTGAACCTAGGGGCAAATATGCGGGGGCCATAAAGCGAGTATATCGGAGCACTATCTTTGTAAATACTGTGCAGATTATTGCAGCCTGTAGTTCTGAGACTACAGGGAGCTGCTATGATTATGCTGGCGTCCATTTTCACTTCCTTCTACGAAGTAAAGGAAATATCGTAATCACGAAAAATTCTGGGTTTCATATTTTAACGAAAATATCCATTTCCACCGCTATCGAATACAATTTAATGATGCTTTTGAGTGACATCTGTACGTAAAACAGAATGAAGACTCTTTGTTCCCAAACGAATTAAAAAACTGATTTTAAACAGATTCAGAAGAGATTTTGTCGTGGCATCTGTACTTACGTACATATGTATGTATGTATCTCGGATAACTCAAAATCGAGTAGCCTCAGAACGTTGAAATTTTGTATATGTTCATATTACGTGTCTCCTGCTTCAAAATAAGCTGATGACTGGCACCCGAACTAAAATGTGGTGGACAATAATTCGTCAACACCAGGATTTGCTAACTGGCTTCCCTAATCCCCAGTCACTTTTTAAAAGGGAAAGTGTAGCAGGTATTTTCACCCTCCTTCCAGCATGCCTTCGTGGTGTAATGGTAGCACACTCCGCGCGTATTCGAGAGATCCAGGTTCGAATTCTGACGAGGACATCGCTCATTTTTCATGCCTCCTGCTTCATAATAAACTGATGATTCTACAGTAAAAAACAGTATGCACTCTAGGTGTTTGCCTTTTCTGTAAAAGGTAAACAACTAGAGTGCATATTGTTTTTTACTAGAGTTGTTACATATTGTTTAACAATTTTTCTTTGAACTCATGGAGCAAGTAGGATTCTGATAGATAGTAGAATTCTAGAGGGCAATGTTGGTAAGCTTATAGGAGGATGGTAAGTGTAATCATTTCAGGCAAGAACGTAGCAGAGGAGGAATGAATCGGTTTACTAACTCAGTTATTTAGGGACATCTATGTGACATTTTGTGGAAAGTGTGTTGCAAGATCTCATGGTTGACGTCCAAGCAGCTACACGCCGAAACATCTGATTTCTGTATGATGTTGCGCCTACCATTTTAGCTGCACTGTAAGGGAATAATTCGATAGGACGTATTCTGATCGCTGGATTGGCAGAGGTGGACCAGTCTCATGGTCACCGAAATCCCCCGACCTGTCTTCCTTGGATTTCTACCTGTGAATTCTATGTAAATCTTGTTTGTCATGGTATGACAGACAAGCATGTTAAGTTTGCTGCAACAACCTTTTGAGACGCAGTGTAGTTTTATTTGGCCACAACTAGTGGTTTGCGAAGTTAGCATAATGTAAATTATAAAGAACAATAGCACTATAAATTACAATGGTCCTACGAAACTCCTCCTTTTAGGTCACTTCAGTAAAGCATTTATCAAACTGAATCAACTTCAGTCAAAAAAAGGATCTTGAACTGTACACTGATTTCCTGATAAATGTATTAGCTATTGATCTTTTACATGCTCACATAATGCCAACAAACAATTCACTTCGGATAAAGAGAACCCCGTAATCATTGCAATCAGTCAAACAATGCAAGGTAAAGTAAACGTCACATATTTATAATTGTTCTCATCTTTGTACCGCTTAATTTACATTTTCTTCTCTAATGAGCTCATTTATATAAATGAAATTAAAAGCAGAAATAGTATATTCAAAACTAGAAAACAATGTTTTGCGATGTTTAAACATCTCTACATACCTTTCGTGAGACATTCTGCCGTTTCCTCAGGCTGTAAAAGCATCTATTATGATCATATTTAACAATGAAAGAATTTTCAATGTAATAGACGTACGGAGACATAAAAGCATGCTTTAAGCACAATGAATATGGAAAATACCAGGTTCAGTTACACATATTTTATCCCCCCCCAAAAAAATGGGTTTTGCTTTCGTTACAGCTAAGATGTTCTGTAGCAAATTCACTTAATTATTTAAGTTATGATTTAATCAATTTTTATTATTATTCTAAATTTATGCTACACAAAGTGTATTTTATTTAATATGCTGTATTTATATTTGCTTCGGTTAAATTTTAATTAGGGGTTTTTGGTAGTTAAGATTTATTCGTATCTTCCACTCATTACTCGTAAACGCGTTGAAACACACAATGGAATTGGATGTTTTTCTATGTAATAAACTTAATTGATTATTACTTAACTTAAGTTGACCCATTATTAATGTATATCACTGGATGCAGAAAAATTAGCTTTTTAATTTAAGATCACTTTCAAGATAAGTCAATTATTTAACCAAATGTTTACACTTTGCTTTGTGTTAAGGATTGGGGGGGGGGAGGATTGAAAAGGTTACACTTTTAGCTGAATTCTAAGGTTTTGCTTACGTATTAAGAGGAATACAATGGGAATTTCCGATGGCGTCTTTGAATTGTCGGTTTTGGCCTTGCACCTGCGTCCACATTCTTGGCATTTCTTTTAGCGTGCTTGGCGATATTTGAATTTGTGTTTAGTTCAACATCTCGGAAATTGAGAAAATTTTACAGGGAAGTGTACGGGGTTTGGAGTACTAGATTTTTCACCCTGTTTTAGCGGGGCTTGGCGATATATGGTATCCTTTTTTGACAAAAAGCCGGTGCAAGTGTCGCTCCTGCTCTTTTTTCTCTTTCTTTTCCTGCGCGTTTCTGTGCAGCTTCGAAGGTTGTCTTCGTAGTGGGCTTATGGCTCCCTTAGCGGCAGAATGAGCCATCCATAAAATCCTCGTTTACTATCCTACTCGGAGGTCGTTTCCATTGGTATGAATTTAAATAAGATTATGAGCTTATAAGGCTCTCTTTTGAGAAATAATGAGCCATCCGTAAAAATCTTCTTTTACTTGCCTCCTCGGAGATTGTTTCCATCGCCTGAAATGTCTTACCCGTTGAATTGGGCTTTCTACGTTCTGCAGTCCCCATCCATGTTTGGGAGGATCCTGATGATTTGCCTTGGAGATTCTACAAGAAATTGCTTCAACGGCTAATTTTCCTTCGTGATATGGGACTAGGAGTTTTTTCCATTCGAGGCCAGTAGTCCTGGTTTAGCTGATACTTCGAAGAAGATTTCTAATGCTCCATGTTAAATCAACAATTTCTTCATCTGATTTTTGAGAGAATTTCAAGGCTTCTGCAAGATGGATGTGTTCTCTGCTCCAGATTAGTTCCCTTTTGTCGTTTCCTTCTTGACTGGGTTAATCTTAATTAAAAAGGAAAAATGAATTATCTTAATCGTAAATTACCAATTTGTTAGAATTAATTGTTAGAAGGGTTTTCCCTATTTTTAAAAATGGGAAATTAAACTGGCTTAATTTTTTTATTAATGAGTTTGTTTAAAGATTTGAATTGTTAAGAAATTGGAAATTTTGTTTTATTTGGTAAACTAAAAAAAAATGCTGAGTTAAGGTAAATTGTAAAACTGTACTTGCTGAGTTAAAGAAAAATTGAAAAATTGAAGTAGAATTTCGCTCCTACGTTAATATTCTAAATCTTCTTAAGAAGGTGGTTCTGCGGTACTCTGTTAATTGCATACAAAATATTAGAAAACTTTTATTTCATGAGCTAAAATAAGATATTTAATCTAAGGATTTTATCTGGATTAGTGGTATTCTTTAATTCCTGTGAAAAAAAAGGAAAAGAAAGGAAGGTAATTTTAAATTGTTAAGAATAGCAGATTTCCTTTTAATTTTCTGTGCAATAACATAAATTTTAACTTTGTTCTCAATAACAGAAATTTTGTATTTGTTGTGGAATAATAAGGTGAAAGAACCTAAATAATGTTAAAGTAAATAGGTGGTTATGAATTTTATAAATTTTACTTAATGAAATAGTTATGCTTTCATTTAATTAATAGTTATAGAAGTTTTTTTATGTTGTTTATTTTGAAATTGCAGAATTTTTAAAAACAAATATTAATGATTCGCTGTTAAAGTTATAATTTTCTCAGGTTATTTTCATACCCCGGTGTTGAATGTGTTTTATTACCTAACTGATTTTGATATAAATTGATCTGTTGGAAAAATAAACACTAAGGTTTTCAAAAAAGTTAATACTGATTATTGTGTTCCTTTTTTGAAATGTTAGGATACATTGATTCACTAGCATCAAGGTTCATGGGTTATTACACTAAAAATATAAAATCACAACGCACCTGTTAAATTTGTTTTGTTGTGTTCTCGCCTTCTCTAGAGGCACAACAAAGAATCAAAAAATGTGTAAATCATTGTCATGAACTAAAATACTTGCATTGAAGTTGCCACAAAACTCTTAAATAAATACTAATACTTTTCAATTTTTAACAATCCACCAGTTTCTGAGAGGATATAAGCAATAATTGCTGTAAATCTTCACCAGTATTCCAAAGTTAATAACACAGTAGATCATTTTAAGTCCTGCTGATTAGTCTACACTAGACTGGTATTCCCGCCGAACATTCACAAAGCCGACCTTCCATTTCGTCTTATTAACGCTTATTTATAACCTCCATTGTTTCTATAGCCAGACACCAATTCACCAAATATTTTATTATACTTCCCTATAATACTTACAGTGAACACCTTCTAAAACGCCAGTATATACATTGCTGTGTGCGTACGGGTTCGTAATGGATTGAATGCACAAGTCAATAAAAAGTTCATAAAATTTATTCTTATCTCAAGAATAGATAAAACAAAATGGTGAAATTTCCTCGGAGATATTCATACAATTTTGCAATATCTCACAGTAATTATATTTTAAACTAATAAGTTGTAAATAGAACTCAAATTCAAAGCGCAGAGAAAGCTAATCCGATCTCACCACGAGTTCACTACAATCAGTAACAGCACTAGTAAGTAAACAACTCATAAATACTGAATTGACACGTTTTCCTCCAGCTTTTACAAGATTTTTAATCATGCGCGAGAACATTCCGGTATATTTTGTCGATGTTTCTGGAAAGCAAAAGTGTACAATTACGAGATAGCTATTTATTAAATGCGCGTGCATCTATGTTTTTACATTTTCCTCGTAGCTTCCTCTTAAAAGTCGTCCCGCGCTGCATTGCGCCACTGGGAAATAAAACAATTTTAATTCCAATACCTAATTAAATACAGAATCCGTAACACTATCATTTCTAACTCAATGATGACCTCTTTTGATAATACGCCACTGTTCTGTAATACCCCAGTAGAAATCCTGCAATATTTTCAAAAATACTTAAATTCATGATCCTTATTTGCATAAATTCATGAATTAGTTTCACTTCTAAATCAGAAAAAGGCACGTTTTCCTTTTCTAGAATGACTATTATAGCAAAACAATTTGATTAGGCGTGAGAAATAAGTCCAGTTGCTGCTGATAATATTATATACTCATTTCTATGAAAGCAAATCATTTACGAACTTTTTAAATTTCCTTTTCTATTTCGTTGACTTTCATATCGAAATTTCTCAAATATCCTAATTCAAAAATGTCTTGCCATTTATTTTCTAGGTTCGAGTAAATACAAATAACGAGTAGCTGCGAATGAATACTGATAATTCGTTCAAGAACAGATTCCCAAATACTAAAAGATTCAGCCATATGAGGTTTCAATGTCTTCCTCGTGCCTAATGCAAGTAGGAAACATTTACTCATAAGATAACTACAATTTGTTTCCTTTCCAAAGTAATGAAAATATTGATGATGAAACCAGGAATGAAAATATTAAAAACCAGTAAAATAGTGATGATGGAAACAGTTGTTCCTGAAATAAATTTAAAGGCTTTAAATTATTCTACTCAATTTTAAAAGAAGTTCTTTACAGCTTTCTATAAAACTGGCTTGAATCTAAGATTGGAGCTGCCTTGTTTCAAATTTTAAAATGTTATAATAGAAAACACAGTCGATAGTAAATGTTTTCTATAATTCATCCCAGCAGTACTTAATTTCCAATTACCGATTTTCTGTGAAACATTTTATGAATCGAGAATGCTCGCGTGGGTCAAATATTCATTTTCTGGGATTTTAATTGGGACTGAAGTGTTTCTGGGAACTAAAATTGCAAGGAAGAGAAATTGTTGCGGATTTGAATTGTATTTCGATGGATTGCCTAAGGTCAAGAAAGAGGGGATGACTAATTCGACTGCGCGTCTATGAACGCCAAGCATTCAAATTAGATTGCTTAAGTTAATTTACAAATACGATGGGAACTATAATCTACAATTAAGCGACACATAAGCAAATATACCTGTAATTCATAGTGAAATGCTTGAATACTTCGAAAATAATTTAATGTTTAAGGAACGGAATCACAAATTTAAGCTATTCCAGAAATCTGATAGATCTGATTTGAAGAAAATGTATAACACATATTTTAAACCTAATAAACAGAACTAGAATTACTAAAACAACGAAAGACGAACTATGACCGAAAACTTATATATATATTTTATGTGTGTGTGGGTATATATATATATATAAAGCAGAACTACGGGAAGTGTGTTGCTATGTTTATCATATCATGCTCTGTAAAATAGTATTGAATTACATTAAATCTTCAATTAAAACTAGAATTATTTTTATTCGAGATCAAGAAAAGGAATACTGATAAATGGTAAGGAATAAACTTTGTTCAGAATAGTTTGAACATTATTTTTGTTTTAGTAATTCTACAATGGCCTGTAATATTCACAATATTATGACCTATAAATTAAATATGATAAGGGTAACAATGTATTTCTTAAGATATGCTTGATTTAAATTTGAATTAAGGCTTCTTAAATTTACTTAAAAGGGCTTACGTCACATCTAATGTGGCCACAGATTCTTTCATTGTATCAGCTGTCTCCAAAACGTGTATCCATTACCAACAAATGAAAAAAGAAAATGGTTACGTTTTCTTTTTACGCAATGGCAGATACTTGCTCGTAAGGCATATTTATGAATTGTTAATGTTATCATTTTACACAGATATTCTTAGTTAGCTGATATCAAATATGCAGTTCAATGCTTAAATGTATTTCCCATTTAGAATCTTCGAACACCTTTCTCTGCTTCTTTGTAATCAGCAAAACCTTCCTAACACTTGAAATACGCCTCTTGAATGCTTGCACGCCTTACCGCTATCTCGAAACAAAATGAAGTATTTAATGTTCTATATAAACGCGAATCAATGAGCAATGCTCCGGGCCCAAGAGGCGTTCTATAGAACTTTCAGAATATAAGTATTTTTAAATATTTCTTCCGCAAGCACAGGATATTCCTAAAAACTCCACTTCATATGCCACAGTAATGGAAAGATCCCCGAAGGTTAAGCTCAGGCTCAAGGATTAAGATCACGCTTTCTGCAGAAGTGGCTACGCAATGTATTCGGTTTTGAAAATGAAACTCCTTCTTTGTTTGACCTTTTTAGGATGTTCTTAAGAGCAATCTACAACTGTCTCTCTATATATCTCATATCTGCACCTTAAGAACTTGCATTTGTTATATATAATGTTTACTAATATAAGGATAATTACTAATAACACTATCTTAATCAGCATTCTTGTAGTTTTTGTTTGAATGGACAAATGTCCACGTAAAACAAAAAAAAATAGATAAAGGCGATCTAATCGCTGAGGAAAGAAAATTAGATTAATGGCCAGGATGATATTCTAAGTCGGTAGAGCCTAAATCAGTCGGCAGAACCAAGTGAATACTAAACCACTGTGCTCCTGCAATAGTGATTTATTACTCATAGTGGTTTCTTGCTGTTAAAAGTTATACTTTTAAAAGTGTTCCTTCAACCTAATAATTCTGCATATATTTTGATATAACTAATGAAGGTTTTTAAACGGAAATTTCAGAAATTATACACTCACGTTTGTGAAAATTGCAACACCATGAAGGACTTACGCGAGTGAGCTGAAATTTTCAGGAAATGCAAAGTAGCGCATGATATGCAAATGATTAGAATTGCAAATCCGTAGCGCATGCGTATGCTGAGCAGCGCCCTCTGAACGGCTGATGGATCCGAATAAATAGACGGCTGTAGCGAGGCGTGTATGGTTATCGGTGGTTATCTGCTAGTGGTAAACGTTAACTCAATCTGTACTTATGCCTCGTCGACGAAAGAGAGCGAGATTTGAACAACTTACAGAGTTTGAACGAGGGAGAATCATCGGCCTTCGTGAAGCTGGATTGTCGTATCGTGCAGTAGCCTCTCGTGTGCAGCGTAACAGCAGCACAGTGATGCGCGTTTGGAAGCAGTGGACGGACGAGTGTCGGACAACTCGGAAATCCGGGAGTGGACCCCGAAATGTGACGTCAGCTCGCGATGATAGACACCTGGTCCGCATGGCGCGGACGGACCGTACAGCTTCCTCTAGACAATTGGCAGCACTGTGGTCAATAGCTACAGGTGTTTCATTGTGTGCTTCATCAATTCGTAGACGTCTGCTGCAGTGTGGACTGCGCGCACGGACTCCTTTATACAGGATCCCCCTAACGCACGACCATCGCCGCCTGCGGCTACAATGGGCCAATCAGCATAGAGACTGGCGTGCTGATTGGCAGCATGTCGTGTTTTCTGACGAATCCCGCTTTAATTTGTGGTACCATGATGGCCGCATTCGTGTCAGACGCTATGCCGGTGAACGCCACCTTCCGGAGTGCATTATCGAACGCCACAGTGGACGAACACCCGGAGTTATGGTCTGGGGCGCCATAGCATATCATAGACGATCTCAATTGCTACGAATTGTGGGCAATCTGAACAGCAACCGGTATATCCGTGAAGTTCTACAGCCCGAAGCTGTTCCCTTCCTTCAAAGCTTGCCAGGCGCTGTATTTCAACAGGACAATGCCCGCCCTCATACTGCTCGGATTGTTAAATCCTTCTTTGCAGCGCAGCAGGTACAGCTTCTTCCTTGGCCTGCGTGTTCCCCGGATATGTCGCCAATTGAACATGTGTGGGATGTCATTGGTCGGCGTCTTGCTCGTGATCCTCGTCCTGTTGCGTCTGCAGACGAACTTTGGGTACGCGTACAAACGATATGGAATGCTCTTCCTCAGTCAGACATTCAAACTTTGTTTGACTCCATGCCACGTCGTGTAGCAGCACTTATTGCGGCGCGTGGTGGCCACACAAAATACTGATTCTGATCTCTTGTTCTTGTTTGTTTGCTTTGAACATTTAATCATTTATTTGTACCACTACCACTCAAATGTGTATTAAATTGCATTCAATTATGACGATTCCTTCTTGGTGTTGCAATTTTCACACACGTGAGTGTATATTTCATACTGTCTCCATAAGTTTGAAATTTGAAGTAATTAACTGAATAAAAACTGAATATAGTATTAAGGATCATAAAATAAACACATCTTTCTTAATTTTAAATAATCTGGATATGTTTGAATTTTCCCCTTCATTAAATAATATGGTTATGTTGCAATGTTTCTCAATTATTTCGTTTTTTAGCAATAAATAGTATTATTGGGTCTGCAGCTTACTTTACTATGATTTTCTGTATAATTTAGAACGAATTATTTTATTTCTTTATTTAGGGTACTACAGAAAGTTACAATGAAATTTCTATTTTAATTTTTGCAACACCAAACAAGTTTATTTCGGCAGTGTAAGGGATAGTGTTACTTTAGTATGCAGTCGTGCCAAAGTGTCCATTGATGCAATACCCTCAAACTTATTTTAATTGCAGACATAAACATTTCTTAACTTTTAAAACATAAGAAATAGCAGTAACGTAGTTACATACTACCTTCCCTCATAATACCGCCCATGAAAGATAAATGATGAAAAAACTATTGTTAATGTACTGTTATTCCTTGAAACTATTTTAAATCTTATACACTACAGATTCAGTATTTTCTAAATACTCTGCCTTACTTTTACATATTGAAGAAAGAAACAAAAAGCACGAGAAAAAAATATATTGCAAGTGTTAAATGAAAACCACACATATCACCGAAAGAACAAGAAATCTGAAGAAATTATTTTTATCTTTCAAAATACTTTTAAATCCTTGAGCAGTGCATATATTCCTGAAAATGTACTTTCAAAACATATCAGCTCAGGGAACTCAGCGAATCATAATAAATAAATTTACAAACATTTTTAGATAGTTCTGGGTACTTTTTTAAAATTCACACATTATGTATGCGTTCATTTTAACGAAAAAAAAACTTAAAATGATACTGCATAGTAAAAGCATTAAAGCAGCGGAAAAGAAGAAGATAAACATTTATCATTTTAAGACATATTCTGTTGCACGACTTTGAAACCTGAAAATTCCTGCATCATCAATATTCTTCTCTGAACAAATATCTATCTTTGTGATTCATAATACGGAATTTTTATCTTGTATTGTGATTCGTATAATATTTTCCGTTTGAAAAAATGGAATTTTCTTCCTTTGTGAATACTGAGAAAGGGACGGATGTATGTCTGCCCTGGCCTACTTAGCAAATATAAAAGTAACTCAATAAGTTTTGTTATCAAACAAACGTTAAATATTATTTTTAATTTATTTAAACTACACGTGGAAACACCAGTTTCAACTTGTAGTTTGTTATAATTACTCAATATATATAAATTTATGAATTCGCATATTAAGTTTTAAATCTGGACACATTTTATAACTCTTTATGAATATCATTGACAATTTTATTCAATGTTTGTTTATCATTGACAATCTTATTTTATGTTCGTTACTTAGAAAAAGAATGAGTGATTTTATAAATTCAAATATTCAGCAATGCCTTGTAGATCAGCTGCATAATATTTATATTCAAGGAGAGTTTCGCAAAGAGGATC
>KK122574.1:417090-448519 GCA_000611955.2 Stegodyphus mimosarum | reverse complement strand
CCTGGTAGTTCGGACCTGCGTATGGAACCCTGCAAACCGACTCGCTACATTGGGAGGTTTAGTAAAAGTTTGTCTGAATGTATACCGGCATATGGATACTCTCGTTTTACTCGGAAAGTCTTCTAGAGAAGTATTCCTTTGCTTAGATAGTTATTCCTCATGGACCAAAATAATCTAATATATTTTTGTTAAAAATATCCACGTAACTCTATCAATTGTTGTTAATTTTGAATCTCCATTCTTTTTATTCTGTTGTTCTGCATTTTTCAGGATTCCTTTTTGGTTATAAGATATTTCTCCCACCTTCTTAGCATGCCTTAGTGGTCAACACACTCGGCATTTATTCGAGAGTTCCGAAGTTCAAGTCCCGTCTAGGGCAAAGCTCATTTTTCATGTCTCACGCTTCGAAATAATCTAATGTCTCCACATCGTTGCAATACTTAAATTCCTCATCTGTCAGAAGCTTATTAAATCCTGTTTTATTTCATGCAAACTACTGCTGTAATGCTAAATGCTGTTTTTATTCAGTTTGCGCAATCCAAATAACACTTAAATATAATTTTAGTTTCAGATTTAATTTCAGTTTGTTGTCAGTATAAAAAAATACTGCAGTGTTAAAATAAAAGTATTTGATTAACAGTATCGCTTATTATAGTAGGAGCATGACATAATAAGGTAAATGATTAGGGTTCTACTAAACGCCGCTCGTTCAATATCTCGCATCTTTAAAAAACGCCCGTATTACATAGCGCAGTATATTTGAATTACAGTGCAAAATTTCCTTCAAACAATGCTGAGTTTCAGTACAGAACCAGCAGTTTTATACACTAAGGTTTGAATCTGAGAAATAATCGTGGATTAAGAAAAAAAATCGAGATTTGATTTTATGTACATATTAAAATATATCCATGCATTTCAGTTTGATGCACGAAAGCACATAGCTTATTCTTTAATTAATGATCTCAGTACGCCATCGTCTATAATTTTTAAAACTAGGAACTATTTCGCGGCACACATTTTTAAAACTTCTATAAATATATTGCGAAGATCGGGTACGCTCTTAATACTCACAATATTCGATGCAAAGATTATATTATATATGTTTGTAATAATATTTACCGAAACGAATTTATAAAATTCACCAGAATGAGTATAAGTCAAAAATACAAATTTAGAAAACTAAAAACAATTTGTGTATAAAAAATGCTGTTGTTTTCATACTTTACACTGTAAAAGTTTGCTGTAAAGTTTACAGCAAACTGTTTTCCTAAATTCCCTATAATTATTTCCTGTTTATACAGATGGTGTTAGAGATGTCTAAATACAGCAATTATTTTAAACGCTTTGCAATAAAAATGTCAGAATAATGCAGCTTAAAGATAAACTGTGGCAAAGTTTTATTTATACTTTCAATGAGATTTAATAGATGAATGAATATGTGGAAATATGAAGCATGATTTTATGCATGCTTATTTATAACCAAATGGAGACTGGTTAGATCCTCGGAAGCTAACAAGACTTCTCTAGATGTTTTTACAAGTACAAATAAATATATGAATCATAGTTCTTCAGACGTAGTGGAGTTGTTGTTCCGCAACCATAAAACCAAGTACGGGGATAAAAACGTATTATAATGTTTTTGAAGTAATTATATATTTGAGTATGAATGCTTACTACAAAGCGTTTTGGTTTTATTTATCTGTAGATGTTTATTTATCCTGCATATTAGGTATTTATCGAAGTAGGAAATATAGAAAATCAGTAATGCATTCACCTAAATTCGAAATACAGACCTTTCGACTGCTAGCCGGATATGCTACCAACTTTACCATGAAGGCACGTGACGACCAGAGAAAAAATACCTAATATTCTCCTCCGCATAAAAAACGACTGGTAAGGAGAGGAGCTAATCGCTCAAGCCTGTTATTGATAAATTATCGTCTGTTATATTTTGATTCGGGCACCACTGTAGACTTTTGTCGGTGTAGGAGGCATAAAGAAATAGAAATATTCGCCCAGAGATCTGGAGAACTGAAAAGCTTGATTGGAGCTGCTAACCAGACGTGCTATCTATTACACCATTACAGAGGAGAAATAAACGATAAAATCTTTTTAAGAAATAATTTATTACTATTTTATTTTTATTTATTTCTGCATCATTTTGTTTTACATTTGTTTAAACACAAAACGCATCTAGGACGCTTTAACATTATTTTTAACAAACTCTAGAAAATTTCCTTACTGATAGTTGACAACATTTGTTACTATAGCACCTGACATTTCATTTTATAAAGTACAATCAGCTTAAAGATGAAACTTTTTGTTCAGTTAATTGTTTGATTTGTTCCAGTGAACATCTCCTCTCATTGCAGAAACTGTGCAGAGATCGAAGATCGATATTCTGCATTTCATAATTGTGCCAAATGGCAAACATAACTCCTGATTTTTTTTCCAATAAACTCTGAATGGAGATAAAATATAATACATTTTTTTTATTCTGAGATAAAACGGCAATCACCTGCTTCGTTTGAAACTTCATGTTCAGAAATTTCGATTAAAAATTACACTGGAGAGAAATTTTTTAACTTGGTAAATTCAAAACAAATTTATTCCAAACACACAAATGGTGAATTCTACTTTTTAATGGCGTAACGGACAGGCTTCAAATAGAATGTAGTGTTGGGTGCGTACGGATTCGTAATAGATTGACTGCACAAGTCCAATAACAGTATAATAAAATTCATTATTATCAAAGAAAAATATATCAGAAAGCTGGAATTTTCGTCAGAGATATTCCTACAGTTGTTCGCAATATCCTGCAGTATAATCAGTAATTAAATTTTGCGTGTGGCTATTATAAATTAATTTCTTCTTCTTTATTCTTACATATAGTTTATAATGTGGTATGCTATATATGAAAGAAATGGTGTATTTAATTTGCTCTTATTGAAACTTAATGTATGTGTCGTGTCACTTTTATCCATGTGGTTATGATATGTTGCAATAAACTTAATGATACATGAGTGCTATATAAAACGTTACTGCATACAGTACTGCATTTATACTGTAATGTACTAAGTTATATATGTATATACACTCACGTTTGTGAAAATTGCAACACCATGAAGGACTTACGCGAGTGAGCTGAAATTTTCAGGAAATGCAAAGTAGCGCATGATATGCAAATGATTAGAATTGCAAATCCGTAGCGCATGCGTATGCTGAGCAGCGCCCTCTGAACGGCTGATGGATCCGAATAAATAGACGGCTGTAGCGAGGCGTGTATGGTTATCGGTGGTTATCTGCTAGTGGTAAACGTTAACTCAATCTGTACTTATGCCTCGTCGACGAAAGAGAGCGAGATTTGAACAACTTACAGAGTTTGAACGAGGGAGAATCATCGGCCTTCGTGAAGCTGGATTGTCGTATCGTGCAGTAGCCTCTCGTGTGCAGCGTAACAGCAGCACAGTGATGCGCGTTTGGAAGCAGTGGACGGACGAGTGTCGGACAACTCGGAAATCCGGGAGTGGACCCCGAAATGTGACGTCAGCTCGCGATGATAGACACCTGGTCCGCATGGCGCGGACGGACCGTACAGCTTCCTCTAGACAATTGGCAGCACTGTGGTCAATAGCTACAGGTGTTTCATTGTGTGCTTCATCAATTCGTAGACGTCTGCTGCAGTGTGGACTGCGCGCACGGACTCCTTTATACAGGATCCCCCTAACGCACGACCATCGCCGCCTGCGGCTACAATGGGCCAATCAGCATAGAGACTGGCGTGCTGATTGGCAGCATGTCGTGTTTTCTGACGAATCCCGCTTTAATTTGTGGTACCATGATGGCCGCATTCGTGTCAGACGCTATGCCGGTGAACGCCACCTTCCGGAGTGCATTATCGAACGCCACAGTGGACGAACACCCGGAGTTATGGTCTGGGGCGCCATAGCATATCATAGACGATCTCAATTGCTACGAATTGTGGGCAATCTGAACAGCAACCGGTATATCCGTGAAGTTCTACAGCCCGAAGCTGTTCCCTTCCTTCAAAGCTTGCCAGGCGCTGTATTTCAACAGGACAATGCCCGCCCTCATACTGCTCGGATTGTTAAATCCTTCTTTGCAGCGCAGCAGGTACAGCTTCTTCCTTGGCCTGCGTGTTCCCCGGATATGTCGCCAATTGAACATGTGTGGGATGTCATTGGTCGGCGTCTTGCTCGTGATCCTCGTCCTGTTGCGTCTGCAGACGAACTTTGGGTACGCGTACAAACGATATGGAATGCTCTTCCTCAGTCAGACATTCAAACTTTGTTTGACTCCATGCCACGTCGTGTAGCAGCACTTATTGCGGCGCGTGGTGGCCACACAAAATACTGATTCTGATCTCTTGTTCTTGTTTGTTTGCTTTGAACATTTAATCATTTATTTGTACCACTACCACTCAACTGTGTATTAAATTGCATTCAATTATGACGATTCCTTCTTGGTGTTGCAATTTTCACAAACGTGAGTGTATTAAACTACAGTTACGTGCTTCAGGAATGTAGATGACTTTTTAAGGGAAGATTACTGGTCTCTGTGCAGTGAACGGTTCAAAAGTCAGTTTTCAAGTTTCAATGCCAGGCAAACATTTAGTACACATATATTTTAAAAAGTGTGTCCAATAAAGTAAATTGTTTTGAAAATATTAACTCATTTATTTGTTTGTTTATGGTAAAACACGAAAGAACTACTTCTCTGAAAGAAGGTAACCCTTTGCACTTCGTGGAAGGCATTTTGAAGGAAACTCTTTGGTATTCATATTACTTATGAAGAAATTCATGCAGCCAATGCTTTTACTGTGTTACGACTTTAAGCCGTTTTCCCTAACGAGGGATTTTATCTTTCTCCTTCCCTCTCCGATGGGGTAAAATACAGACCAGCTACTTTAAGTTTCTGATGCCGTGATGGTGGTTGTGTTCCATCACAATGACATATATTATAATCTTCGTTTGTTAATTGTTTTGTTATTATGTTAGTTAATAAAATAGAAAAGGAATAATTGACTGATCAATGGAATAACTCATGGAATAACTCATGGGACCCAAATCCAGTGTTAAACACTCTCATGAATTCAGCAGTTCATGACTAGTGGGCGGTAAAATCATTGCAGTCTTTAAATAACGTTTGAAGCGGTAAAAATGTCGCAACAGAAAATTTCCTCAACAAAACAAGAAGGTCAGTAATTTGAAATTTTATAGTTTATGCATAGAGCTTGTGTATAGTATTATTTTCTCAACTCTTATCGACTACCGCTAAAGAGGAAAATATAGCTAAGTATCTAATACCAAAGCTAAGAGATTAAAAATCTAAGTTTTAACATTTATTAAAATATATTTTGGTGCATTTCCTATTTTTAATAAAAGTAGATATTGGATGGGAAATACATTCCATTCAGAAATGCAATATTGCATTTTGTGAACGCAAAACTATACATTGAAAAACTATATATATATACAGATATACTGCAAATTACAGAGACTATAAATTAAATTTATCTCCAGATTTTCTTACAGCCAATTTCATACTTTAATTAAAATGGAATAATTTTCTAAAAATGTGTTTATTTTTTTTTTGTTGTCTCATTTTATATCCTTTCTCTAGCCGTATAATCTTGAGAAAAACGTTAAAGTGTGTTATATTGTTAGAACATTTCATTTATTAACAAAATATTCAAGTTTGTGAGTATATTATTTTAATGAAGAAACTTCGTATCTGCGAAATTTTGGTATTTCTTCCATGTCATGTTGTTTCGTGCAAACGTACAGAAATTTAACCCAAATGATTCATATAGCTATGAAGAAGGAAGTAAAAATCGTGTAAAGAGTAATGACAAGGCTAATAAAGAAATGATGGATGGGGAACAAATTAAGCAGACTAAATATAATATTGAAAAAGATAAGCAAGCCAAGTTTTGGCTACAGCATCTAATTCTGATAGGAACTTTTGACGCTACGCTACTGGGGCTTTGGATATTAGAAGACTGCAAAAGAATTAAAAATAACGAGAGGAAAATATTTATGAAAAGAGCACGGAAGCTGTACATTTTCAGCTAAAAAATTAAACAAAAGACCTGAAACTTACTTAATAAACTTTTATAAAAGTGAAGTTCACGGTAGTTCTGTAGTAAGGATTTTACAGCAGCTTTTTCTATCGCTATACAGCGACAGAAATGTGTTTAGCTGTATTTTTAAATCTTTCAAAATTAATTCTCTGAAGAATGACAAGATGATCGGGAAATTCAGGAAATGATATGTACGAAAAGGATTATGCTATAGAAGAAAGTATTATAATATATATTGTATGTATGAGGCGCTGAATATTATTAATATTTAAATTTGAAATCTCTTTCTTTAAAGTATGGATTTAATTTGCATTATAGAAAGATGAGTTAGTTGTGCAAAATATAAAATTTCTTTCATTTGTGAGTATCGAGAAAATGGTCAAATATTTTAGTCTGAAAGTGTTTCATTTTTAAAAGGAAATTAAATTTAAAATTTTTGTATTTGTAATTACATTTATAAATAATTATATACTTGTCATATTGATTATATATTTCAAGAATATTTCATTTAAATTCTATGGAGTAACAGACGTGAATCCAAAAGTAAGCTTACATTATATTTTAATTGCGAAAACCCTACTTTATTCGTCCTAAATGTATATAAACTATTAATGTAGCATATGAATGTTAATTATTTCAAGTAAATCTATACTTTATTTAACATATTTTGATTCTTTCACAAACCCATATTGAATATAAAGATGCGTAAGATTATACTTGGCTTTAATACGATTTTAGTCCCATAACTCGAAACGACGAGTAGTGAGTTATGGCTAAGTCTATCTTAGAACATCATAGTCTTACTAAGGTTTAAAATAACATTTTTACTTAAACAAAAGTTTGAACATAGAGGCACGACTTTTGTTAGAAGTAACCACAGCTCGTGACAATACAATTCTTTTACGTATTCTCGACAGAACCATCGTTCTATTTTTTAACTCTTTGCTAATTATAAGGTAATGATGAAATGATACTGAGAAGGAAATTATCTAGAACGATCCATTGCAACAAACGCATTTTAGTAATTCAACATAGAATTTTTCATCACGGAAATTTTATACTTGAAAATACTTGAAACTGATTATCATATCCCGCCTCCCAATTACTTTCACATCAATCAAACACAGAAATAAATTTCTCTTTGCTATAGTTTTATTTATTTTCTATTTTCATGATAAAATTAATTGTAAATGTCATGAAACTACGTGTACTTGACTTAAAATTTATTACAAATTTTACAGCTATAAACGCTTAAAATTTTCAAATGTACATAATAACTTTAAACATATTCCGCCCTCTTAAAACGGGAGTTTAATATCTTAATGCAAGCTTCTCACGGGATGCAGTAGTCTATTTAAAGTTGCTGATATTAATTTCAGTCACATTACGGTTAAAATAATATTATTAATATTATAATATGTAAACAGTAGTCAAAAGGTTAACGTCTTTAACATCCATAATACAACAAGCTAAGAACGTACAG
This sequence comes from Stegodyphus mimosarum, assembly GCA_000611955.2. Lineage (NCBI taxonomy): Eukaryota > Metazoa > Arthropoda > Arachnida > Araneae > Eresidae > Stegodyphus > Stegodyphus mimosarum. The sequence continues at coordinate 440,933 of KK122574.1, read as the reverse complement.
TCATAAGGTTATAAGTCATCTAATACTGGAACTTTAGTTCTATAATCCTTCTAGACAGGTAGCGAATTGCCGCTATATCTAAAATACCAGGAAAACACTTACGGAGGTTTTAAACAAATTTTATTAAATTTTTTAACAAAACATTCATTAAAAATATCTAACTAAACACAAAATTCGTAACAATATGTAAACAGGAGTCGAAAGGTTAACATTTTTAACATCCATAATACAATAAGCTATACCGTAAGCTACACGTACTTCGCAATTCAATAATACAATAAGCATCCATAATACATACAGTTATAAGGTTATTTGACCTCTTTGCCGACTCTTCGAACTTCGAGTTCTCTTCGTTTTCACCATTTACGGCATCTTTTTTTTTCCTTTGTGGATTTTGTACTCTGAATGTCGACGCTGTATCTACTGCATTACTAGATGACTCTTCTTTACTCACACTAGGTGATTCTCCAGCAATGCGTCTTTTAACAGTGGCATATCAGTGCGCTGATAATAGCGTTTGATCTCGTCTACATTTACTTTCATATTCCCCATTTATTCCCCCTTTTTCCCATTCAGTAACATCACTGTTTCCCTCATTTGCTCAATTATAAATGAACCTTCGAACTTATTGCAAAATTTCCCAACCGTTCCTTCTTGTGCACACGAAAGAGAACGTTTCATTTTCAATACTTTATCTCTCACCTTAAAATCAGTATTCATTCGTTCTTCTCATTGTAAAATTTTTGTTTCGCCAAAGTCATATTCGAATTTTTATTTACCTAATCCGCAAGTTTTTGAACATCTACAATCTTAAATTCTGCAAAGTTTATCGATGGGCGTAATTAACTTCTTACCAAGGAATAGTTCAACTGGTGTCTGTCTTGTTGCATCATGTTTGACCGTTATCAAACAAAGTTGCCGTTTCAACGCAAATGCGAGTTCAGTAACGCAGCCATCCTAATATTGGTGATACTTTCTTACACAGCTGCGGATAATTTAACTATATTTTTATGCACTTGTTCTGCAGTATTCGACAATGGTCGATAAGGAACCGTATTACAGTGTTTTCTGCCAAGACCTATGCACACACCCTCCATAAATTTATTTAAAAAATAATCTGCAACAATTTTAGCGGAAGATCTTTTAAGTGGAATTATTTCCTTCACTTTGAAAAAGGAGCACCGATCACGAGCAAATATCTATTTTTAATTTTCACTTTATAGTTAGCAACCTAATAGTACAGTTCCGATTATTTCATTAAGAAAAGTAACGATGCTTTATAGTTACTCGACCAATCTGTAATTAATATCATTAATAAACTGATGAATGTTGCAAGATTTAGCATACTGAGTCACAAACTTTTGTAACTGTGGAAAATAAACTAATTCTCTTAATTTCTGGAGTGTTTCAATTCTACTGTAGCTTCCTAAAACTTAATTTTTGCGCCAGAGCCGGTAGCACTTTTTATTCTCTCATTTTCCTCTTTCATGATTTATTTTCGTGATTCCCATTAGCAAGAGAACACGTTTAACAATTATCAAATCATCTATTGCCCTTTGTTCTTCATATCGTGTACTGTTGTAAGCTTTGGGCTTCCTTCCGCAACAGAGCTACGAAAATATCCGCGCGATCTCTGCTCATATCCTGCTGTGAGTGTATTCACTGAGACTCGCTTACTATCAAACTCCACCGCTAATCCAAATAATTGCTACTGTTAAGACAAAATTTAAGTGACGCCAAGATCTTATGAGCGTATGATTTAACTAGAGTTATCTGGCATGCACAAGTAAAAAAGAACTATGAAGAAAGCTAGCGGCCATTGAATGAGTGTGTGCTGGTAGTTCCGGTTGGTGAAGTGCTTGTATGTGGATGGCAAGAGTGTCCATCCGCGTAAAAATACGTAAGTTGTCATACATGTGTATGTAGTGTCTGCTAGATGTAAAATAAAGGATGATACAGTACATTTCAAATTTTGTGGGTGAATTCCGTGAATATTTGTGTGATTAAGTTCCCATTTCAATCATATGTGGTCCTAGCGACCCGGTAGGAAAATTAGTGCCTGCGGATATGTGCTGTTGAAAAGGCTAAAATGTGACGTGTTAATAAAATTGATACCTGTGACATGTTATTTCGCTTTAGTCAAGATATTTAGAAACAACTAGTGCGTTTGGAATACCACTTGTGATTGCCATTTGGATTACTTCAAACGGAGATAGTGACTTTGATGATATACGTTCTGTATTATCAATTAGCTTTAAATTATGAAGGCATTGTTAATTAAGAAAAGGATTTTAAAATCAAGTATAATGAAAGCTACTTCGGCTTTCGAAAAATGTACTTGTGATGAATTTCTGCTACAACCAGATGGAAGTAAATTAAAGATTGAAAATATTAGCGCACAAGGTATAAAGTTACCTAAATTAAACTTGTCTTCTTTTATGGAAATATTCAAGATTGGTTAAGCTTTCGAGATCTTTTCATTTCAAGTATTTATAATAATAATGCTTTACCGGATTCATAAAAGCTGTCGTATTTGAAGTTATTGCTTCATGGCGAAGCAGCTAGAATTATTCAGTCAATCGCAATTTGTGATAGCAACTATAAAATTGGTTGAGATTTTTAGAAGAAAGATACTCCAATAAACGTGACCAGGTCTTTGCCGAAATAAAGCATTTTATGTCAATTTCTTCCATGCAAAATGAAACCCGTCTTCTATTTTAAAGTTAATAAACACAGTGAAAGAAAGTGTAAGTTCTCTGGAAATTTTAGACCAAAAAATAGAGAGATTCACAGAAAAGTTTCTTGCATATACTTTGTGATAAAAATTAGATGCTTCCACTCGTTTTTGGTGGGAAAAAATTCAAAAACAAATGAGCTACCTAAATTATCTGAGCTTATCACATTCCAAAAACATCGTTACAGAACTTTGAGTCGTCAAAGTCATCCAATGCATTTAATGGAAAAAAGGGTCAACCTATTCAAAAGGTAGCTGCTTAGGTGTCAAATGTTAAAAGTCATAATTTTAAATGTATACGTTGTAAGAGTAAAAATTTTCACAAGTTATATAAATATAATTCTTTCTTGAAAATGACTGTAAGCGAACGTCTTGAACATAAATTATGTTTTAATTGCTTGGCTTTAAATCCAATTCATTCTGCAAAAAACTGTCGTTCAGAATTTAACTGTTCAAAATGCATGAAAAAACATCATACTTTGCTGCATTTTCCTAATCAAGATATTTTGAAATCATCTGTTACCGTAGCGAGTTGTGTGGGGAGGGAGTAAACAACTGCTAATAATTCCGACCCCTCTTTAGTAGACAATTCGAAGCTAAACGCTGACGCCAGATGTTTTGAAATGCTATCTAATTGCAACCAAACAAACAATTTGGAATTTGTTGGTTCATCTATAACTGCTTCACAAGTAATTCCAAGGGAAGTATTATCTACTGGGATTATTTATGTTAAAGATTCTTGCGGGAATTTTATTGCTTGCCGAGCTCTTCTTGACAGAGAAAGTCAATGTTGCTCGTACCTATGATTTCGCTAATAAGCTTGGAATAAAAAGGAATAAAATGAAGATAGCAATTTCATGTTTAAATGGAATCACATTATCGGTAAAATTCAAGCTCACTCCTTTGATATCAAACAAGGGTGATTACCACAAAGCTCTTGAATTCTTTGTTGTAACTAAAATTAATGATTTAGAATCAGTGAATTATTTCAGTTTTTCATTTTCACAGCTTTCTCAAAACATTAAACTAGCGTATCCTCATTTTCATAAACCACAGAAAATGGATGCCTTATTAGGTGCGGAATGCTTTTATGAACTATTGAAGCCTGATCAGATTCATCCTCGAAATTTGTATTTAACTTTCCAAACTTCGTATTTGGATACATTGCTAGCGGTGTAAATTTTGGTTCAAATTCAGACAATACGACTCAGTGCGGTTTTATGAAAGTCGAAGAGGACTTACATTCACTAATCCAGCCCTTTTGGGAAATTGAGGCTGTCACAGAATCTCTCAAAATAAAAAAAAAATAAAGAAGTAGAATGTGAGGATCATTTTGTGAAAACGCCTCATCGAGATATCGAGGGTAGATATGTAGTGATTCTACCATTAAAGCAAGATGTTCAATTGGGTAACTCTTCGCAACTGGCCACACAAGGGTTATATAACTTGTGGAAAAGACTAGAAAAAACCCCTGATATGAATTCATGAGTGAATACGAAATGCTATGGCATATGCAAAAAATGCAGAGTGTATCGGAATCTCCTAAATACATAATGCCTCATCATGGTGTTTATAGAGCAGACAGCAGTACGACTATGTACGCACGGTATTCGACGCATCGGCTCCTTCATCGTCTGGGTTTTCATTAAACGACTGTTTGATAAATGGAGGGGTGGTTCAAGATGACCTGTTCTCTATCCTGCTACGATTTAGAAAACCCAAGGTGGCTTTCACTGCTGATATATACAAAATGTGTCTGCAGATTAGTATAAATCCTGAGCAACGCAAACCTCAATGCATCCTTTGGAAAAGTACCTTGAATGATGCATCTGAATTTTATCAATTACTTACTGTAACATACCGAATAAAATCAGCGCATTTTTTAGCAATAAGAGTTTTGAAACCATTAGCCATAGACGATAAGTATAAGTATTATAAGTATCCATTGGCTTCTGAAACGACAGTCAATGATTTTTATGTTGATGACATTTAGTCTAGTGCAAACGATGTCACCTCTGCTGTAAAATTGCAAAGGCAGTTAATCCATGCGACAATCTGCGAAAACGGAATTGCACAATTGGTGCTCAAAGGAAACATTTTCTTTTAGAACAAGTTCTATTAGAAAAACAAGAGTATCATTTTGAAGAGTCTTCACAAAGCACCATAAAAACTCTAGATTTAACGTAAAATTCAGAAGAAGACTCTTTTAGTTTTACTGTGACTAGTTCGGCTAACATCTGTAATAAACGTTCAGTTTTGACAGATATTGCTAAACTGTTTAATCCTTTAGTTTTCCTAGGGCCTGTAATCGTTCGTGCTAAGATGTTCCTTCAAAGGCTTAGGCTTCTACATCTAGATTGGGATAATCGACTTCCTTTCAATGAGCAACAGGAGTAGCAGACATTTCAAAGGGCCTTACCAGACTTGATACAAATCAAAGTCCTTTATTACACTCTAACAGAATCAACTAAAGAAATTGAAATCCACTGTTTTGCTGATGCTTCAAAGTTCGGATATGGTGGAATTATTTAATTGCGTTGTGTCTCTGAAACTGGGGAACTTAAAGTGACTTTGCTTTGCAGTAAATCTCGAGTGTCGCCTATCAAAGTAATAACCGTCTGGAGTTGTGTGCAGCAGATCTCCTTTCCAAACTTGTGTGTAAGGTAAAAATATTTTTGAGTTTGAAAATTCACAACGTTATTCTGTACACAGATTCAGCAATATTGTTAGCCTGGATTGCTACATCTCTTCATCTTCTTAAAGTATTCGTATCAAATTGAGTAGCTTGTATCCAAGAGCTAACTAAGGATTTCTCCTGGCAATATGTCAGAACTGCAAACAATCCTGCTGACCTAATTTTTCGTGATCTGAGCCCGGAAATTATTGTTGATAACTCTTTATGGTATCAAGGACCACATTTTCTGCATCAACAGGTCATTAATTATAAAATTGTTAATAACAATCTGTAAAAATCAAATGAGAACTATGTGCATGAACTGAAACTGATTTCTAATGTAAATCTGACAGTAACTCTTAACAATTCTCTTTTGGATTATGCTTTTAGTATTACTAATTGTTATGCTAAATAAATGTATGTTTTTGATATTTTTTTAAATTTATAAGAAATTGTAGATCCAAGGGAAAACAGCTATGTCCTCTGACACTAGAGGAGGTTTCTTCAAGTGAAAGCAAATTACTTTCCTTAGTCCAACAGCAAAGCTTTTCTGAGGAATTCAAGGAGTAAAGTAAGAAAAGGGAAATACGTAAAAAGAGTCAGTTAAAATTTTTGTCCCTTTTTAGATGAATCTTAAGTTATTAGAGTAGGTGGTAGACTACAGGAAGCTAACTTGCCTTTTAACACAAAGCATCCTGCTGTCTTGCCAAAAAGTCATAAATTAACACTTTTAATTACATCACATGCGTGACTTCCATACTGGAGTACAAGCGCTCTTACATGTGTTAGACAAAACTTTTGGCTGATAAGTGGACGTAATCTTGCTAGAAAGATCGTAAGAGAATGTGTAACGTATGCCAAGGTAAAACCAGAATCCATCATTTCCCTTTAACCACACTGGTGTTGACTTTTGTAGCCCTTTTGATATAAAATATACAACTCAGAGGAAGAGCATAGTGCACAAGATTTATTTTGCAATTTTTGTTTGCCTCTTGACCCGTGTAGTCCATCTAGAGATCGTTTCAACTTTGTCTACAGAATAATTTATTGCAGCCTTAAAACGATTTATTTCTAGAAGAGGGAAATGTGCATCCTCATTTAGCGACAATACTCGACCTTTGTTGGGATTAGCAATGAGCTGAAGCGACTATATAATTTGGTAAAATACACTAATGAATTCTTAACTAAATATCTGACATCTGAAAGGATTTATTGAAAGATTCATTTGGGACGGAGGTGTTAAGTCAAAGTTTTATCTTAAACGTGCAGTTGGGAGGTTAATTTTTACATTTGAGGAGTTTCTTACAATTTTGACCTATATTGAAGGAATTTTAAATTCCCGACCAATATCCCCTCTGTCGAATGACACCAATGATTTGGAAGCACTTATAACTGCACACTTTCTAATCGGGCGACCTTTAACATTTATAACAGAGTCTGATCTTACTGATTTTTGTGATAATTCTTTAAAGAGCTGGAAGCGCACTGCTAAAGTACCAATATTTGTGGAAACGTTGGCAAAATGATCACATCAGTCACTTACAACAACGATTTAAGTGGTATTTTTCTAAGGATAACTTCAAAAAGAACACTATAGTTTTGATAAAGGAAGACAACATGTCTGTTTCAACTTTGTTACGTGGGGAAGATAGAAGAGCTAATTTATGGTAAGGATAAAAATGTTACAGTTTGCATTGTAAAAACTAAGTCAGGTCTTTTAAAAAGACCATTAAATTAGCTGTACTACCAGTAGATGTTACATAAGTTCATGTACATTTGCTGAGTTAAAAAAGTATTATTTATGTATTGTTTTTGGATTTATATTTTGTGCATTTCAAGTTCTGTGTTTAATGCCCAACCCGGGCGCTATGTTAAGGCAGAAGTGAAGTGACGCCAAGATCTAATGAGCGTATGGTTTAACTAGAGCGATCTGGCAACCACAAGTAGAAAAGAAGAGCGTGGAAAGCTAGTGGCTATTGAGGGTGTGTGTGCTGGTAGCTCGGGTTGGTGAAGTGCATGTATGTAGATGACAAGACTGTCCATCCGAGTAAGAATACGGAAGTTGTCATACATGTGTCTGTTGTGTCTGCTAGCAGAAGTAAAATAAAGGATGATACAGTTCATTTCAAATTTTTGAGTGAGTTCCATGAATATTTGTGTGATCAGCTACACCATATTCGGCCTAGTACTTCAAAGGTGGAAACATCGGGTTCAAAACGAAAGGCCACATGAATTATATTGAAGAATTTGTACAAAAATCGGGATATTCTATGGCAGAACTCTATAAAAGGAAAAGACTTTATGCATAATCTTAAAATTAAAAGAAATACAAAGCCTAGTTAGATGCATAGATTTATGTATATTAAGTGTCAATCAAATTATAAGCGACTATAGGAGATTTCCATATTATTTTAATAGTTTGGGCTTCAAGAAAATGATTAAGTTACGCAATGTGGTAGGAGATGCTCGTCATTTTGTTGAAGAGAGTGCTATCACTAGACAAATAGAAGGGGATGGCAAAGACTTTAAAACATTATTACAGTAGTGTAAAAGTGAAAAGAATTGTAGAGAAAATCACAGCAAGATAGGTCAAAGTAGAGAAAAAATAGGCATAATATGTTAGTTTGCATGTGGGTGCTTGTTCTTTGAGTGTTTGTCTATTATTTTAGTTTAGTTACTGACTCTTTGCTTCATTCCCCCTATGCTTTCCTTTGCTAGCGCGTGGAATATTAAAAAATAGAGGTCTACATATTTTATCTAAATGGCCAAGCTTTACTTAATAGCCCTAATGTTAGCCTTGCACCACTACGAAGGCCAGAAGTGGTGGCCATTCATTGTAAAAACACCTAATAGGTGGCCACAGTTCCTCCTATGAAGGGATGTACAGTTACAACAATACTTTGCCCCCGGGCCTATCGTTACTGCAGTTAGAATCACTAACTGCTATATCGGCTAGGCGCTGGTCTATATATTACTACCTTCTGGTTCTCTTTTATGATTTCTCTTTTCTTATGTATTCTAACATTTTTGTTTTTGCTTTGTTGGGCTTAATTGTTTCTGGCTTGCTCTGGCGCTGCCGATAAAAAGGCCATAGGACGATGTAAAATCTGCCAGAAAGGTCGGGTTGCGCTCCACACATCACATCACACCGCACTCAGGTCCGTAACTCAACAAAATCCTGAATCTGAGGCGACAAAATAGGCAATATCATTTGGATAATCTCAGAGTCGGTTTTTTTTCCATATAATGAGTTCAGAACTTGTATTTTCTTAAACATAAAATCAGTTCTCTTCAGACTTAGTTTGATATCTACTAAAAATTTCCGCCTTTGTTTTGTCTTATCTTTCACCACCGGGAATGTTATCACAAGGGCAGTTTTAAATGTTTAACTTATAAATTTCATTGATCAGTGGTCTAAGACTACGCAGTAAAACACTAAACTATACGTTAGCTCAATACTTTACCGATATACCGTTATCGGTCTGCTGCAGACTGTTCCACTATTTAGCTCGCTACTCAATAAATACTCTGTTTGCATTCTTTCTGTGAATGATTTTTTGCTTTTGCGATATTTTATGCAAGATAATGCGAAATCAAATGTCTATCTATATTATCCTTCTGGTATTTGTAGCTGATTATATTAACTGCAAAAACTTACTCATCTGTAGCAAATAATTTTCAACTTTTCCTTTTCAGCTGACCAAATACATTTAAAAAGATTTTTACGATACCGTAGCACATATGAATCCTACACTTAAAATTTTTTTTTAGTATTAATATTTTCAACCCCTGACCCAAATATTTGACCAAGTAAATTTCTATTGTAATTTGACCAAGTATTTAACTTTCTCTCTTTGGTGCTAGACCCAAAAAAGAAAACCAAATCTCTCATTAGATATCTGAATCTCTAGAGACTGGTGACTGTAAAACTAAGACTAAGTTAAACTAATTTTCATAAACTAACAACTTTGTAAAATAAATTTTATTACTTCCAATCTCAAATTCTTTACATTACTGAAAGAGATAATATCCTCCCTGGTGTTTTGGTATAATCAAAATATTATTTAGCAAACCAAAATGTAAAATGTAAAAATTCATTTCATAATCAACTTTATCAAATGCTATCTCTCACTAAAATAAAACTACATCAACTATCTTTTCTGAAAACACGTAAATTTTTGCACAACTCTAGAGATAGCTACAAACACTTTTCATTTAAATATAACACATAACACTCAAAAAAACAATTTTAAATAACGATCCGAGAGTATAGCTTTAAAAAAATTAAATTTAGTTTCCCAACTACACATTTTTAAAACATTACTAACCAAGTTCGAATTTGAAAAATAACCATATTATCTATGAGGATCAAATAGGTGACCTGCAATAGACCACTATAAAAAACATAAATAGCATTTTACAATTAAAACATAATTTATTAAACACAGATAATCATATACTAAGAATAACTGGGATTACTGGATCCAGGTCCATACAACATTTTTCGCATAGTTACCTAAACAACACGCATTTCAATTTGCTAATTCAAAATAATTCATATTTGGAATAAATAATAAACAATTTCTCTTTTTGCAGTAGAAGTAAACTTCACTGTAATTGCTTATCTCTCTTTACATATATAAATATTACAAATCATTAATTTTAAGTGAGCAACAATGCAATTGACCTAATACTACATTGCAAAAATACATAAATCCTCCAAGCGCAATAAGCTTAAGAACACATAGTGATATTTAAAAAATACAAAAAAAAAACTCAACTCACGGCGGTGGGAGGATTCGAATTCAGTTTCTCCGAAATAAGCCGAAACGCACGTAAAAGAATCTAAAACATTCTTCTTCAACAAGGCCGCATCAATAGTTATTACATTTCACCTGTCGTGGAAAACTGCCTCAAAGATACTCCTTTTCTGTACGCAAAGAAGTCCAACTTAACACGAATTCTGAAGCATTATAATTGCAGTCATTAAACCACAAATCTTTGATTCGATGTTCCCTATGAAGATAACTGGAAGTCATGGAGAACGGGAAATGTCGACCCACAGCCTTATAAAATTTCATAAGAAATCTGAAGACGTAGCACGAGCATCCTGAATTATTTTTCAACAAAAAGAAACTATCAACGAAAAACAAATTCTTCGAGGAACAGATTGTCCGAGAAAAAGCGGGATTTCTCGCCAGCTAGTATCATGCAAAGAACCCGCATCGCACGCGGTCCGGTTCTCGCAGCTCGGGCCCAAGCCACGGAGAGGCTTAATTTACCTCTTTTTATACTTTATTTCAATTCTTTTCGGATAACTGGACTCGCAGGCCACGGAGTCCTCTCTCTCTTTCTCTATTTGTAGTATTCAGTGAGGTGAAAAGGTCTTCTCCTGCCTCTCTAGCAACAACTTTTAAAACCTGGGTAACGCTAAACTACGGACCGCCTCTAAAATTACTATTCGCACAAAATAACTATAAAATCATACCTATCTAATCCAACACATAACTTGGACTCGCTCTAACCAACGGGAAAACGGGCAGTAATTAAGATCCAAATTTTCAAGAAAACTAACTCCCTTTTAAAAGTGACTTACCCCACTCTCGCGTAAATCTCCAACGAACGATTTCAACCGTAATTCTGTCAAAGTTGCCTCACCAGTAGAGGTAAGAAACCAGAAAGTATTCATTTCAAGAGAAAGCCAAAATTTTTCGCGCCTCCAAACGATCAAAACACGTGTTCAGCCCAGAAAGTTACCTTCCCTTAAATTTCCATACCTTTGACCCCAAATTTTCCAAACCTTGGTATGTCCTGTCCCATACCTTGGTAGACCCCAAACTGGTAGCTTCTTGCAAACGAAAATCACCCACCTTTTCGATGAACAAAACTTTCCGCTAGATTAATAAGAGCTTTACGGTATTCAAACGAAAAAATGAGTTTAAATAATTATGTATTAAAAATTTCTTCTCAAATACTAACATTATAAATTCACTATTCACTCTAAATTAAAACGTTTATGCACTGTAAAATAATACATAACATGAACATTATTAGTCAGTCTTACCGGTAAGTCTTCCTCTTCTTAATTCCGATTACTTTAAGAAATATTGATTTATGCCGAAGCCATACATAAAGTTTCTAATTTCGAAGCTTTATGTTCTATAAACATATTTTCCTACAATTTAATATAAAAAACTTCAGAAAACGCTAGAAAAAGTTAATGCCTTATCCATATTACTTCTTTTAAATGATTAAATTAAACTTATAAGTGGAATTCCTGATCTACTAAACTTTAAGTAGAAAGAGAACTCGTCATTATTAAACTTTTTAGGAAATTAATATATTGATAAAATACCATTATGGTGCTAAACGTCAGCGTTAAAGTGAAATAAATGAAGAAGCGTCTTATCAAAAATCTCCTTTTCTTTTTGGTCTCTACCACATTAATCAAAAGACTTAGGAAAAACTTTTGAATACATGACCACAGATCTAGAAGAATAATGGCATATTAAAGAGCACATATTTGGGCGCCTTGAGGATATTTTTCATTCTGGCGACAGGCGGAATGGAATCTTATGGTAATAGGTATTCTCGATTTCGGTAGAGACCAGCAGATTTTGTGCTGAGTTTGCAGCTTTATTCCCAAAATATAAGAATTTCATTGTTAGTTGAATATTGCAGAGAAATTCCTGGAAACCAAGAAAAAAGTATTATTATTTAGAGCAAAAGTTAAAATATGCTTATAAAAATATATATATAAATCTTTGTTGACAGCTTAAGCGATAAGTCACAACTTCATTTATCATCTTCAAATTCAGGCTCTATATTCGAATTAAGAGTCGTATTGATTTATGTTCAAGAAGTACTATGATTTACTATTATTTTGGGTAGGATTGGTACGGTAACTTAATTTAAATCATGAGTCTGTATTCTTCTGCGTAAGTGTTTGCAAAAGAGGAAAGATTTTACTTAAATGCTAACTCTGATAATAAAAATATTTTCTAGGTACATTAATAACGTTTTGTAAGCGAATGATAACAACTATGAAAAAATAATAACCATAACAATAACCGTATGAAAACGGTAATAGCTTATTGCATATAAAAAAGAAGTTTTAAATTGGTATGAATTGCAAATTTTTAAATTAAATAATACTAATTTTTAACTATTGTATTCGATTAGTAAGACACTCCATAATTATGTAAATATCACATCTTACACAAGCAGACATGTAAATAACATCTTACACATGCAGATGTGTAAATAACAGTTGCAGATTTTCTGTAGTTTTATTTCTTACATTATTAAGTGTGTATGAATGAATGCTGATTTTTATAAACATCTATTTATAGCCATATTAAGTGGATTTATATTTTTGCAGTTAATTGCAAAAGATTACTGATTTTTCATTATCTAGTTCAATATTTACATAGCACTGAGTTAGAATTTTAAGATTTTCTTCGATGATGAAAAGGCATTTTAGTCACATATATTTGGGAGGAATAGTATTTGATGTTTATAAAAATTCTTCAAAAAATAGTGGCTTTTCAGTGGCTTTTTTTGTTCACTGGACATTTAAACCATTATTTGTAAAGTTTCAATTATATGTATATATATATATATATACTATTTCATATATATATTTTTATACCGTCAAATGAAACTTCAGCATTCTGTAGAACACCAAGATATTTTATAGAACGCCTGGCATTTTTAGCGAAAGCATGAAATTTAAGAATTATTATATACTTTACCTAGAATTAATTCTATAGAATTCAAGTAATTCTATAGAATGATAAGACCTCTTTAGGTAAAGTATGAAGAGAGGTTATGTGTATTATTTAAAAGACATTCATTCTTAAAAAATACATGTTCATTCCTCAAAAACAGAAATGTTGTTTCGAAAAAATAATGAGAGTGCCATTAATAAGTGTTTATTCAGAATACATAAAGAAAACTGAAAGTTCTACGAAACAAAATTTATGCTTTTCTTATTAAAGAAAACAATAGTTTCATATAAAAAAAGAAATTAAAATTGTTTATTGAAACTGTTTATTATAAACTGTTTATTGAACATGGTAGATTTGAATGACATTTTAACTTCATCTCAGTACTTTTTCACGCAAAGGCATTTCATACTTCAGCACATTGTGTTACACATACTTTTGATGAATCCTTGCTCACTTTCATTGGTCTGAGCAATTGCAGAAACGAATTTTGTGGCCAGGAATATCTTCAATTCTAAGCAAGTTTTTTTAGAACATAAAATAAACTGTGATTCCACGTGTAGTTTTTTTTTGTTTGTTTTTTTGTTTTTGAAATTCTTTCAGAAGTCCTAAGTTGGCAGAAACTATTCTGCGTTGCACTCGTCACAACTTCTAATATATTGCATGAGTTATTATATACTTTCCTTGGGCATTGTATGCAATCTGGAAATGTATTTCACAGTTTGATAGTCTATGGAATGCCTAATCAATGCGTGAAATGTTTAATCATTTCATATATTTCCTGCTAGCTTTTGGCATTCTGTAAAATGCATAGGTATTGTGTAAAGTGTTTAATCGTTCCATGCATAGCAGCTAGTTTCCAGCTTTCTGTAAAATGTATAGGTATTTTATAGAATGCCAGGTTCTATATTTTGCTGGTAACATAGACATGGTTTTTAAAGTTGTTACTAACTGTTGAGAATAATCACATTTACTGCCTGGTTTGTGATTTGATGTTATATGTATATTAACCGTAACTGTTTATATCTTGCTTATGTTGTATTGGCAACACTTGTCCAGTGTAGTTTTTGTTGCTTGTGTGGTATGTAGAAGTGTGCTATGCCATGTGCGTGATTAATCCCATCCTTTAATAAAGCCTCTACTTAATTACCATCGGCCTCTGATTTACCTTTTAAATCTTTACAGCAGAGCGTGGTTCTGATATTGAACACGCTAGAGGCGAAGCATTTATATTTGTCTTGTGGAATTTATTTGTTTGGAACGGAATCACGCGTTAAGTGAAATTTGAAATGGCAGCACATGATGAGAACACAAAATATTGTGTTGAGCCGTTTAACGGTAAAAACTTTTCTCTGTTTAGGCGCCGTGTTGAAGCTGTGTTTGCGGCCAAAGAACTTGATAAATATTTGGACGTTGAAGCGGATGAAACGAAAGTTGCTGAAATCAAAGGTGCAAAAAAGGCTTACGCATTGCTGCTAACCCTTTTAGATGATGCTATATTGGCGACCATGTCGAGTGAATCTTCTGCATGTGAAATTTGGAGCAGTTTAAAAAATAAATACCTAAAGGTGAGTGCAGTTAGTCAAATATTAGTACGAAAGAAATTATCGACACTAAAGAAAGGCCGAGATTGCAGTATGCAGTCACATATTAACGAACTGTTGGCGATCGTAAAAGAACTGCGACTCTCGGGTGCTGAAGTCAAAGATATGGATGTAATTATTTATTTGTTGATGTCGCTACCTGCTGAAATGATGCTGTACAATGGGCTGAGTACGACATAATCAAATCGACGATTGAGAACCAGCCAAATGAAATGCTTACGCTGGACTTTGTCATGCAAAGACACTTGAATGCTGAAGAATTGCAAGGTGAGAGAAATTCTTACGATTCTAGTGTTTCTGGCTCAAGTAATAACGTAGCTTTTAGCGTTGATAAACGTAATATCATCTGCCACAAATGTAAAAGTAAAGGTCATATAGCCAAGTTTTGCAAGAGAAAATTAGTTTGCTTTGGATGTGGACGCCCAGGGCATTACAAGAAGGACTTCAGATTTAAGCATAAATCAGATTACAAAGAATCGGCTGCAGTAACATTCATGGTTGGCGAGCCTGTTGGAAATTTCATTCTGGATTCTGGAGCTTCTACACACATGTGTAATAAAGGTGAGTGGTTTGAAGAAATTAAACCTTTTCTGGAACTTTTGCATGTGCTTCGAAAAATGATGTTTTAAAGGTGGAAAGTATTGGTACAGTATCTGGAACATTAAATAGAAGAGAAATATTACTTAAAGATGTGCTATATGTGACTGAGTTGAACGGTCAATAATTATCTGTAAAGAATATTCAAAAAGCAGGTTACAGTGTAATTTTTAAGAATGATGTAGCTGTTATTGAAAATAGGAACGAAAAATTTGAGTTTGCTAAACTCAATGAGAAAGGACAGTATGTGAGTCAATTTGAACCTGTTAAAGCTTCAACATACATTGCAAATCATAATGCAGAATTATGGCACAGGCGTATGGGGCACTCATCTGATAAAATACTAAAAGAAATGGGTTTGCCAGTATCTGAGTCACCATCAAGGTTTTGTGAAGAGTGTGTAATAGCAAAACATTCCAACACTCCTATGAACAAAGGCAATAGAAGCAGAGAGCATGTGCCGATGAGAATGGTACGCACTGACATATGTGGTCCCATTGATCCACCCACTAGGGAAGGTGAAAAGTATTTTGCTACAATCATAGACGATTTTTCTAGATTTACTGAAGTGCATAAAGCACAAGGGTGACATAGATGAAGTGTTTAATTTGTTCCTGAAGCAGAATCCTGATCTCTACAAAATCCGGTGTGATAACGCTAAGGAATACGTGTCTGGTCAACTAGCTCGTTATTGCAAGAAAAATGGTGTTATGATAGATCCTGCTCCTCCATATTCACCTCCTTTGAATGGTGTGGCTGAGAGAGCCAAAAGATATATTTTAGAGAAGGCTCGAGCTCTAATATGTGAAGCAAAGCTTTCTGAATCCTTTTGGGGTTATGCTGTACAGACAGCTGCATATCTTAAGAATAGAATTCCAAATCAGACTGTTGAAAATCTACCTTATGAGCTCAAATATGGGAAACCACCTGATTTGAATATTATTAAGGTGTTTGGATCTGATGCATACATGAGATTTCCGGATAACTTAAGAAAGAAATTGGATCCAAAATCAAAAAAGATGATTTTTATTGGATATTCTATCATGGGTTATCGTTTACTGGACCCAGTCACAAATCATGTTGTGGTTTCTCGAAATGTATTGTTCAATGAATAGAAAAAGAAATGTATCTCAGTTCAAGATGTTTTTTCCATAGAAAGTAAAGATCCTGCTAAAGATGAAGTAATATGTGATTCAAGTGATGTAGAATCTAGAAATCTAGAAGAAAGTTATGAAGAAATTACTGGACAAAGAAGAAATATAAAATTACCTGTAAAGTTGAATGATCACTTTGTGTATGAAGCTAATGTGCAACTCTTGACACAGTAATATATGAGGATATAGAAACATTGCCAAAAGAAGAGCAAGTCCTATGGAAGAAAGCCATGGATGAGGAAATAGCTTCTCTTAATAAAAATGAAGTGTGGAAGTTAGTCAACTTGCCAAAGGATGAAAAGCCAATATCCTGTAAATGGGTGTTGCGTATCAAACGAAACAATGTTTACAAAGCTAGACTGGCTCGTGGCTTTCAACAGAAGCCAGGCATTGATTATTTTGAGACCTATGTTCCTGTAATTAGCACATCATCACTTCGACTTGTCCTAGCTATCATTATTCAAAAGAATCTTGAAATCTATGCATTAGGTGTAAAGACTGCATTTCTGAATGGTGATCTCCAAGAAACAATCTACGTGGAACAACCAATGGGCTACAGTGACAACAGTGGTCGTGTGTGCGAGCTTCTTAAGAGTCTTTATGGACTTAAGCAAGCACCGAGGCAGTGGTTCAAGAAGATTTACTGATTTTATAATTCAGTTAAGCTTCCAACAACTAAACTATGAAGCATGTATTTTTGTGGGAAGAACTAAACAGAGTGAAATATTTATTGTGCTGTATATGGAGTCGAAAACTACATGTTTCCGTAGCTTCAAAATACCCAGTCAGCCATGTTCGCGGATATACGGAGTTACCCATGTTGGCGCGTTTATTGCTCATTCAAAAACAATCGCCGCCAAGCAGTGGGCTAAAGCGCATTTGGGCCCAAAATGCTTATGTTGAAAAATTGTTAAACAGATTTAGAATGTTAGATTGTAAGCCATCTGATACTCCCGTAGTGCCTAAGTCAACTTCATCAAATTTTGTGAATGGTGAAAGATTTCATGGCCCTTATCGTGAACTCGTAGGTGCTTTGCTGTACCTATCTGTGACAACTCGTCCTGATATTCTGTATTCTTTGAACTGTCTGAGTCAGATACAAGAGCAACCTACTAACAGTGCTTGGGCTGGTCTAAAGCGAATTCTTCGATATTTAAAAGGGACATCTGATCTCAAATTATTATTTTGTAAATCTAATAGTGTTGATATTATGTTAAATGTTTATGTTGATGCTGATTAGGGGTCAGATACATATGATAGAAAATCTATTTCTGGGTATATTATTTTCTTTAGTGATTGTCCTGTAACTTGGTCTGTTAAGAAGCAAACATGTATTGCTCTGTCCTCTAGTGAGGCAGAAATTTTGGCTTTAGCAAAAGATATTCAGGACTTAACTGTGTTTTATAATGTAACAAAGGAAATTTTAGGAGTCGACAACATTAAAGTTTCAGTTTATGAGGATAATCAGTCTGCAATTAAAGCAATATTAAATGAAAGTAATTGTGCTAGACTAAAACATTTGGATATTAAATTAAGGTATGTTAGAGGTATCGTAAAATTGTATGATATAAATCTTGTATCTTGTATATGTTTCTAGTGAAAATCAGTTAGCTGATTTATTTACAAAATGCTTGCCTAAACCAAGATTATGTTATTTAAGAGATAAATGTAAAATAATATGTGATTAAGGGAGGATGTTGAGAATAATCACATTTAATCCCTGGTTTGTGATTTGATGTTATATGTATATTAACCGTAACTGTTTATATCTTGCTTATGTTGTATTGGCAACACTTGTTCAGTGTAGTTTTTGTTGCTTGTGTGGTATGTAGAAGTGTGCTATGTCATGTGCGTGATTAATTCCATCCTTTAATAAAGCCTCTACTTAATTATCATCGACCTCTGGTTTACCTTTTAAATCTTTACACTAACAAAATTGTTCATGTAATTTTATCCAAGCAAGTTTTATTTTGCTTCCTTATCTGACAAACATCTAACCGATGAGCAGGCATACCACATTTTGCAAAAAAATTTAATAACAAACCATATCCGTGATAAATGTTTCTGTTGTGCTTCAGATTTGGAGCTCATGTTTCAATGTTAGGCTCCTAATGTGAAATTTTTAAGTTTGCTCACATCTCTATGGTATTTTCTTCAGCTAAATAATCCCTTTATGGATTTACAATACATTTGATGTTTCGGATTATTTCCGAACAGTAATACGTTGTACTTTAAACATTTAAAAGAGCAAGGGCGTCATTTTTCGCATATGAAGCTATGTTGCGAATATCATCTCGTATTTAACCTTCGTGCGTACACATACATATGTACTTAATTATATACATGCATACATGAATACATACTTCTGAAATCGGTCCCGATAACAGAAGAGTACTGCAGATGTTATGTATCGAAGCCGAGCAATCAAATAGCGTGACAGATAAACAAAGAACGAACTTGCGTAACAAGGATTAAAACTGCTGCTTCCCTACTGCTCTATTCACAGCTAGCAATTCAGACAATCAGGCACTCACACTGCAACTGAATTACCATATTGAGTGAAACAGCTGATCTATTATTCATGTAGACCATTCAAGACAATGTTTATCAAAGAATCGAAAAGGCATCCTCTTTTATTCTATATGCTGATGTCACTAACTCTGTCAGAAAGTATCGACTCACAGAGACGTTCACTGTGGGGTTAAAGAATTCAATGAATAAAGAAAACATTTTGTGATCATTTCAACTGAAGAGAAAATCAGTTCAATCGCTAGCTGTTGGGTATGAGTAATATAAAGTAACACTCAGATTTCTTTATAATAAGATACTTGAACACTCATATCTATAAAAGTTTACTCTAGAATGTCATTTGGCAATTTTGAATGCTTAGAAGTAAGTAAATGTAGTACATAATTTGTCGAAATCCTGTGATACAGAAAATATTCAAAAATTAGAACATCCATATTTCTTAAAAGGTGCAGTATATACATAAAGGAGCTGCGATTCAAACAATTTGCCTAACATTTCTCTGATAATAGATATAAGTAATATTTTTAATATTTAAACAATCTTTAAAATGCTAATCTTCTAATGATGGAAGTTACCTAATTTTTAATTATCTATGTTTCATATGCAAAATATTACTTCAAAATACATCACACAGACTTGCAAGCCCCAACCATCAAAATATCATTAAGGAATGCTTTCGTTAAATACGATTACTTCAAAAGCTCCATTTGCAATTTTTTTACAATAATGTGCAACTGATACTTAAATTAAACAAAAAACCAACTAAATATTTAAAACCTTTTAGAGTTATTTGATACTTAAACCATATTTTTATTAAATTATTAAATTTCATATTTTTACCATTAATATTGAAAGAGTATAAATTCTACACCATTTGCTATTTAAATACGAATATCCTTCATTAATATTACAGAATTTAGCTGTAAAATATTAAATGAAAACTACACGTCGAAAGTTACAAACTTTAAAAACATATTAAATTGATGTCATTATTATAATCTTCAATATTCAAGGATAGAGCCCTTTTTCTATGGATTTCCATTTTCTAAGAAATTAGATTCTCCCCTTTTTACTGAGCTATTATTATATTAATATATTCCTATTATTATTGCTAATAATACAACTATCACTGCTGATGATAACAATTAGAGATTGAACTCCAACTTTTCAGAAGTGATTTTACCATTGAATAAATAAAAGTAATACCATTAAGTAAATAAAAAGTTTTTAGAAATCTGAAAGCTTTCAGACTTTAACTGCCACCCAGAACGGTTTGTTAATGCTTTTTACGCTCTTGCTGAGCTCGCAGTCTACCAATCTGCTGTTTAACTTACTCTCACTAGTTATTTTTTTTGTCTTCTTAGCTTTATTTCTAAGCATCATTTTTTTCGCACTACGCTATATATTAGTGATTCTCAACCACTGTACAGCGGCACTTTTGTATGCCGCCAAATTTTAGAAATGAGTATGGTAAAAATTATAATGTGTTTAATCATCGTATACGGTCACACATAAGAATTGGCGAAATTCGTTTTTTAAATCATTAGTAAGCGCGCCAATTGTGGTATCCAAGCCGGATATTTTTTATGGATTTTTGGTGATCTGGAGGAGAGCGCAATTCGGAGCATTTCGCGCATGTTCAGTATACAATTTAAATTCAGGAGTTCTGATTAGTGCAGATAGGAGTTAAGCTTACTTATCAGACATTTTTGTTATTTTTAATAACATAAATTCAAGTATGCAAGGACCGAAAGAAAATATATTAAACTCAACAGATAAACTGATAGGATACCAAAAACAAATAACTTTATGGAAGAATAAAGCTCAGAAAGGCAATTTGCAAAAGTTTGAGTCAGTTCCAAAAGATTTTAATAAAACCATTCATAAAACTGTTATTGATCATTTGACAACGTTAGAAGAGAAGAATTATTCATTATTTCCCAAATTTAGGTATAAAAAACATTTGATGGGGTTCGTAATCCATTTATGATAACGGATACTTCTGTATTTGAATTAACTTTGAATGAAGAAGAACTAATTTTGCTTTCTAATAATCGAGATTTAATTTTGAAACATTCGGAAGAATCAATCAATTCATTTTGGATAACATTAGATGCGATTATCACATGATGGCCAAAAAAGCTTTAAAAATATGATTACAATTTTCTACATCTTATTTGTGCGAATTCGGATTTTTAGTATTAACCAACATAAAAGCGAAAAAGATCGATTCTGTTAAATGTAGAGACATGAGAGTAGCATTGTCATTTTTATGACCAAATATAAATGAAATTATCAAAAAACATCAAGCTCGAATTTCTCATTAAAAGTATTCTTATTATTAACTTGTAATTAATTCCTTAATAAAAGTACTGCTGCTATTGCAGAACAAGTTATTTTATTTTACATTCAAAATTATTACCATAAACTATTTTAGACAGTGTATTATAGGTAAGTAAAGAACTTTTAAACCTATCTTTTTCTTTGTGTGCCGCCAAATTTTCAAATTTTGAAATCGTTAAAAGTGTACCACGACAGAAAAAGGTTAAGAATCCATATACAATTCAACATCAAAATTACAAAGAATTTAAAAGCAGCACAGCACGTTTAGAATTTCCGACGCAGCGTTAATGTTGGCATACATTTTTCTGTTTATTTTTTTAGTCTTTCCATCATACTAGCGGTTTGGTTTGGTTTGATAGATTGTAGTAAACACTACGATTATCTAAGAGGAGGAATCCTTCGTGGAGAACTTTCTAAGGAAAACTGGCTGGTGGGCTGTCATGTCAATAATCAGTTTTCTTCCTAAGATGGCTTTATAAAACTTTTTTTATCTTTTTATTATTAATGTTTCATGTGTTACTTTATTTATTAAATGTCACATTCTTGGCTCTATTCGTTTTGAAATCGTTGAGTTTGTTAATGAAAAATTATTTAGTTTTAGAAAATAGGAAATAGATAAGGAAACAATTTTTTCAAAATTCGGGCTTCCAGTTGCCCATATTTGGGTAGAGGAGTATGTTATTGAAAATTTGATAGCTCTACGTACTTTTTTTACATATGCGAGAATTATGCATACATTCACGCAGATTCTTCATTATTTATTTTTTTTAAATATAATACAGGACGATAATATTTGGTGTCAACAATTTGAAAAGTGATACGCCGTTTATAGTGATTCAACACAAAATGCCGTTTCGAGACTGATATCCCATTCGGGACTAACAGTCTCTTTTGTGCCATTGATTTGTAAAGCTCTAAATGGCTTTGTCTGCCGCCATTTGGGGTAATTCCATGAAACAGATTTTGGGTTAGTGTCTGATTTTTACAGTTAAAGAAAAACACATTAGTGAACGCTTTGCTTCAACTACGAATACCTGCTGTAAAATCATTAAGCTTGCTAAAGACTAAAAGACTAAAAGTATTTATTTCAGTTTGCTTAATTATCTTCACATATGTAGCATCGATACATCTCTCGCTGTTGTGGAATACCCGCCTTTGTTACAATTACTACATTCATTTTAAAGTTAGAAAATATACATAGATGGTTCATAATATTTAATCAAAAACATTTTCGAAATAATGTGGCTTGCTGAATTAAACGTTCGCCATAGATTCGAACAATGAAAACAAATAAGCAATTGTTCGTATAAAAATCAAGAAGAATTCAGACTCATTCGAAAGGTTAAGTACAAGAGTAATTCTATGACACTTCAGAAGCTTCTTTCTTAACATTTTCCCACTTACTGTTTTAATTCCGTTAAGATTTAAAGAAGCCAGAGTCTGACACCGATCAGAATTAGTTTCAATGCACGAAAATTACTAGGAAAGAGCAGCGACTGCGGTGAATCATTGCCTTGCGCTTTAAATATTCCCAATAAAATGTAATGATTGCTGTCATATTTCGCTAATTGCATTGCGTGACAGTTCAGCAGAGCAAATGTTACAGAGTCCAATTTCGTTACCTCATTAGATTCGTCCATTTGGGTAGGAATTGGTAATTTGCACAAATCAGGATTAAATGACATGCAGTCGAAAATTTTCAAATGTCACTGAGTACTGAAGTGTTGATTACACGATTCAATAAGCTTTAGTGGTTCGGCGAAGCATAGGACATTGATCTGCATATTTATAGTTCATCTTCGAGCAAAATAAGTCTCTGCGAACATGCGAAAAATTCTTATTGAAATTTTTGAATTTTGTATCCTAAATTTCCAAAGGCATAAATTTCACAGAACATTTTTGCCATATGATAAATGAAAGAAAGTGATGTGACCTGTAAACATTAATTTTGCTAAAAAACGTATAATGCAAATGTAATACAGTCAAATACCAAAAATCCGCCGACCTGAAATCCGCCAACTCCTGAAATTCGCACTGCCTCTCAAAATATAAACATTGAATTTATAGTTTCTAGAAACCGCAGAATGGAGAATGAAATACCGAAGAAAAAATATTTATCCAATAATGATGTCATAATTACCGAATAATAATGATTCTGTGTTAGTGGCAGAAAAAAGATCTTAGCCCAGAAGAGGCTTTCAGTATGGATGATGTGTTCAGATGAGCTAACACTGGCATATCAGATAACCGATGTTGAAATCATTAGCTCTGTTTTGAACTCGCCACAGCAAGAAAACGATTCCGACACCAACACAGATAATGAATTTGATAGGAGTGAGAAAATATCTTTTAATGAGGATTTAGAACATAGTGAAAAATACCTAAAATATTTAGAACATCCTCTCTTGCTCTGTGACAGAGCAAGAGATGATGACCCTGTAAAATTTACAAAAAAAAAAAAAAAAAAAAAAAAAAATTACC
>KK122574.1:390456-416907 GCA_000611955.2 Stegodyphus mimosarum | reverse complement strand
GTAATAAAATAATATAATAATGTATATTATCGTACATAATAATTTAGGTAAATGTATCTAATATGCCTTATTTATTTTGCACTTTTTGTCTGAATATTATGATTTGGCTTTTCTGTCCTGAAATCCGCAAAATCCTAAAATCCGCACAACCTCTGGTCCCAAGCATTGCGGATTTCTGGACTTCTACTGTAATGACATAAATTTGTTTTGTTAGTGCTTTGTTATTAGTTAAATTTTCCAATTAAATTTGCATTAGAATGCTTATTAGTCCAAAGAAGCCTTAGCTCAGAAGATCTGTTAATCTGGAAACTAGATTTTGCATTGAATTACTACAAAAGAATGAAACACTTTTCAGATTATTGCCACCAAATATTATCGCCCTGTATTATTTTAAAAGAAATTAAATAAAGGAAAATGTGCATGACTGTACGTATGTTTCTATCATTGTGAAAAAACGATGATACTTAGAGCCATCAAATTTTGAGTAACGTAATCCTCCACCCGAACATGGGCATCTGGAAGCCATAAATTTGAATTTCGAAATTGTTTTATTATCTATTTCGCGTTCTGTAAAACTTAAATGAATTTTTGCTTAACAAACTCGACGATTTCAAAAGTGAGCAATGGCAACACTGCGCGGAAAATACACTTTTATCTCCAGCGCGCGAGACTATCTACTGGAAATTCTAAAGAAATGCTGTTTTTGAATATTTTGCGATATTGCTGCTGAATTTAATTTTATGTAGTTTAATCGCGAGAAATATAATCAAATATAACTAACAAACAGAACTTGGAAAAAAAAAAAAAAAAAAAGATCCCTTGGACGTAATATAATATCTAAATGTCTAAAAGCTTTCAATGTTTCTTTCTTGCTCTTTTGTTTACGTTGCATTTCGCTTGTAAATGAGCAAATTTTTTTTTCATGTGAACCTGCATTACATGTAATGATTGACCTTTCCAGAATTTTTCGTTTTCTCACAATCCAGACTTCTCTTCAGATCAATTAAATTATTTCTTACCACTTGAGCACCCCTTTGAGGGACTTAAGAATCTCGAGGACTTAAACTAAGAACACTTAGTACACTTAGAACTTCATGTAGGAAACAAAATGAGCAGATAAAATGCACAAGGTGTTTTTTCCCTCCTTCTAGCATGTCTTCGTGGTGTAACAATAATACACTTGGCGCGCATTCGAGAGGTCCAATTTCGAGTTCCGGAAAAGGTATTGCTTACGTTTCATGTCTACTGCTTCAAAAAAACTAATGTCTCTTTATTGGCACCCGAACTAAAAAGATGGTGCACACCGCGCAAGAAAAATGGGACAGTTCTATATCTCCTGTTCTACTGGGCCGATTGACGAAATTCAAATTGCGTTGTTCATGTCTCGAAAGCGCGACTTAGAATATAAATTAGATTTATATATAGCATTGTTCGAACATAAGTGTTTTGATACAAAATCGGACTTTCTATGAAATAACATACCCATTTTTTTTCATATTTCGATTCTACGACTCAAATTATGCCTAGAAATTAAATTTTGTAATTTTTGGTAAGGAAATGAAAGAGTTATCTAATTCTCAGAATTATCTCTCTAAGAGTTAGTCTAAGCGTCTAAGAGTTATCTCTATCTCACATCTTAACTTAGATAATCATCACATCCCCAGCAAATTTTCTCTCCATTTTATGTTGATGCCAGAGTTTATGCAAAATAGTGCATTCTGAAATTTTTCCCAATATCATTATGTCACTTTTTCTGTGGGTTTCTTTCAAAATGTTTAATTTTATGCTACCAATACTGCTATATCTATGGAATCCAAAGCGCCACTAACTTTCTTTCCTGAGTTATTGAGGTGGAGTGGATAATTGCATGTAGATGAAGACTTAGTACCAATTAACATTAAACTTTTAATGAATTTCTTCCTGGTACTTTACAAACAAAAATATAAATATAACAGTCTATTTGATGAAACAAAAATGCACAGTTAAAAAATAATCTTACGAGGAACCACAGTTCCTACTTTTTATCAAGCTAGTCATAAAAGCTTTAGCTTACAGATTTGGAACAGGAACTTTTTCTCGTCCTTGCTTACTGCCACATGAATAATCCACGGTTACGGCTTACAGTAGTTCCATTCTTATGATCTGCCAAGATTACGACTAGACATCGGTTGTGGTTCTTCAAGTGCTCCAATTGTGGCAGGATCCGGGATCAGACAACTGCAGGCCTCTGTTGACTGATCGTTCGACCAAACCAGTTAACCGCTTAAATTCCTACGCTCTTACCGAAATCTGCATAACCCTGTGGAGAGCACGAGCTCGCGACTAAGTTCGAAGTGACAGAACAGTATGCAAATGGTACATCATAACTATACGTAATTTATTTCTGTTACAGGTGTTTTCTTTAACTTTTCTATTTGAATACTATAGAGCTCAGATAGGAAAAGCTACAAAAACAGAACCTCATGTAATGGCAATGGTCTTGTTCAATATCCATGACAGACTGGATGTCCCGTTATGCTGGCTTGTGTGAATTCTCTAAAAACGTTGACCTCTAATATTCAGCAGATTAGGGAGAACAGATTGTTTGAAAAAAGAAAAATCTAAGAAATAAAGCGATTATTTTATTAAGTAGAAATCTGTTTCTTATTTAAGAAGAAATCCAGCTTCATTTCTCAAACTTCCTTTCCTCAATTTGCGATTTCGCATCAAATGGTCGAAGTTGTCCATTTGGAGTCTTTCTGTTTTAAACAAAAAATGAATTTTGTTGCCATAGATGATGAAGCTTTATACACTTATTCTGAGATAAATATGATAATGTTTTCTGGGAGTTTTCTTCAATTATTTCAAGTTTCATGCACATGATGCTACTTTCCATGAAAATTTTTACCGTAGATTTATTTTGTGTATCTTCATATATTGTACATATTTCAGCATATTTTATTTACATAAAACAAAGTAATTATATATTTGTTCCTGTGCTTCAAATTCCATGCATAAAATTCCAAAGTACCCCGCCTTAAAATAAATATTTAAAATTGTTCATTTTTCTTCATACTTGTGAAACCAAATTTACCGCAATGTCAATATTTTGCACGCACATGCAACAAAAAAGAATTAACTAGTAGCAATAACATGCAAAACGTACTTAGAAATAACATGCATCTTGGAAAGAATCCTTTTTAAGATGACTAGCTGTCAGATGCTCACTATAAGAGGTTTCACTGTATTTTGTTATCTGTGTAGTATTTCAAGCGTAACAATATGATCAATGTAAGAATCACAACAAATGAAAATGCAATTTTAGCAATAATTGCATTTAGAGTAAAACTGTTGCATTTAGGTGTATACTTTGATACAAAATTATCACAATTAAAAATATTTAAAAACGATCAAAATGTCTTATTTATTAATAGACAACAACTTTCTTTAGGATTTCTGATTTTTATATGTAAAGAACAGGCTTTTATTGCTTCAAAAAACAATAAAACTTCAATAAACAATAACTAAAACCAATACGTGCAATCTTTAAATTTCATATATTTTTCTAGCACCTAAAAGAAGAGTTTACTATTCAACACTTTAAAGGTGCGAGAAAAATACAAAACTGAAAACGTATGAAATGTTTTATGAATATTTCCCTCTCTTTTTGTAAAATTAATGCCTTTTGCTGACAAATCGTATTTTCAAAACAATGGCCAATCACAAAAATAAATTTTTATTACCGAGTGATATTAAAATCCATTTCAGAAAGTTTTGAACGTTTTGGCGTAAGTTTTCTCTTTTTCCGTTTTCCTCTTCTTAATAAGAAATTGTAAAAACAAAAAAATGTGAAAATGTTAACGTATATAAAATTTAAAATGAAATGTGCAGGAATAATTCCAATACGTATGTTATTGCAAAATTTTACCACCACCATTCAAATTTTTTTCGAAATGCGAACGGTAGCGTACATAAGAACTAAAGCACAAGGCTATTGTTCTAGAAAAATGGATCTGTTTCTGATTAAAGAAGCTTATTTTCATTTTTCAGATTTCCTTTCCTCACAACATGACATCACTCCGAATAGTGGAACAAAATTTTGTAATTGTTAAAGAGTAGAAACATATTTTATTGGAGTAAAAAAAATGCTTTTTGCCAAATGGTTTTTAAAAAGAACAAGTACAGAAACTTTTTTTTCGGCCTTTTCGGCATTGACCACACCTAACGCCGGAAGTGGTGGCCCTTTATTGTGGAGGCACCTAATAGGCGGCCACCGTTATCTCCTATAAAGGATATACAATTTACATCCATGCCTTCTTCGGGATTCGAATCCGTGCCCTTCGGCATCGCAATCGGCTACCCTAACCACTTTACCGCTTGTTAGCATTGCTAGTTGACAAGCCTAAAGAAGATAAGATTTTGTTCACAGTGGATAACATTTTCCTGTTATCTAAATAATAATAAGAACTGTTTCAAGGATTAAAAAGATTAATGAAATATTTTGTAGCTTTGGCTTCAGATTATTTCTTCTAATTTTGGTACCGGTATACAATTGACTATGTTGTCTAATTTCTTTATCGTTACCAGAACATTATATAACACCATAAGCTACGTTTCTGAAAACATGGTTTCGCAGTTATAAAGTTTTTCCAAACATAAATTAAGCTTTTATAATACCGAATTCAAAATAATAAATAAAAAATAATATAGTAGAACATATTAATTAAATATAATATAGATATTATCTAATTTACTATGTTATATGGTATACAATGTAATAATATACAATCGTTTCTTTTTATAATCTCATATGCATTTTCGAACATCATTTAAATTCTTTTTCCATTTACTCAGATTTTAATTTCATTTGAAACAAGAAGATAGTTTTGAATATCATCTGGGAAAATTAAAGAAATACAAAAAAAGATGAAGTGTAATAAAAAAAACTGAAAGCTTTCAGACTTTATATTTAGCATAAAGACGTATTTTGTGTTACTCTTACTTAATAAATATCATGTTCTTCGCACTTAAACATAAATTCAAGAGCAATATGGGAAAACAATTTTAAAATGAGCATATCTTTAGAACTGCCGATACACAGTCTCGCCGCTGGAGATATTTTTTTTTCTGACAGTGTTGCCATTGCTCGCTTTGAACTGTCAAGGCTAAAGCAACAGCCATCAGAATACAATCAAATTTTTCCAAACCTAATTCGAATAATTTATGACAGAAACAAAATATTAATAATTATCCTTGTCACAAGTTAGATTTTTAAAACCATTAAAATATTGTATTTCTTCGCATATTTGAGTAATTTGAGAAATGCTTCATACACTGCAAAGCCAACAAAAATTACTTGGAACTTCGCAATTTTTCTATTAAGGAATCTCTAGTGTTTTAGAAAATGAATTCTATGAGCCTTTGTATAATGACCACCTCTCATTTTCTGTAAAATAATTATCGCCATTCGTCGCCGCCCAGACGGCACTGTGGATAGGGAAGCCTGCTGTGGTACCAAAGGGCCCAGATTCATATCTCGGATAAAGCATAGCTGTACTTGTCCATCCCTTCATAGGAGGTGACTCATTAGATGCTTCCTTAACAAAATAGCCACCATTTCCAGCTCTAGTAATAGCGAAACCTAAGTCTTAACCAACGCTATTTTGCCAGCTAACTAAATTTTAATTGCTGTAATTAACCAAAGGTAAATTTAGAATGATAATAACTTATGCAAAAACTTGGATAATTGTAATAAAGCAAGCGAAATGGTTACCTGCCTATTGTAATTCACTCTCCTATACAACCACATCCTTGATTTAACACAAGATGTGTTCCTTGCTGCTTTTAGAACGATCGTGAATTTATTCATTTAATTGATTTATTGTTTCATTTTAATATAAATTCACATTATCATTTAAAACTTATATAGATTTAGGCTTTTTTTAATTAAACTTATTATTTTTCATCTTATTGCGAGTATTGCATCACTATTGTAATCTTTATTATATGCGGCTTAAGTGTCTGTTTGCCTCCGATAGTTTATTGGTTGCTTGCGTAACTGTACTAGCCAATGGCGTGAAGTTGCTACGGCATTCAAATAGTAAAATAAATTTTATCATAATAGTTACCATTGTTTTAATTAAATTAACATGGTATTTAAATATTTTTAATTCATACAATTGTTACTTATTATGCATTTAAATATATTTACATATGAATTACCTAGAAACTTGCAAACGTTAGAAATTAAAGGAGACGAAACCAACTAACGAATTGTGCGTAGCACATCTCATCATGTAGGTTTACCCAAACTCCTATGCTAAATATCCTTTCGTGCAAAGAGTTTAAAATTTTGCCCGATTTTATTCCGACATTGTATTTTAAACTGAACTGTCAGCTGAACGCAAATTGAGTGTGTCAGGGGGAGCGTGAACATTTGTTTGCATTAGCAAACATCTGTTTTTGAAATGGTTTACAGCTGAACGCAAATTGAGCCTGTCAGGGGGAAGGTCAACATTTGTTCGCACTGACAATCACCTGTTTTTGAAACAATTTAAGGCTGAACGCAAATTGAGAGTGTCGGGGAGAAGGTGAACAATTGTTTACATTGGCAATCATCTGTTTTACATAAAAGCTACGTCTTAACGTAATTTCTTTTAAGAATATCTTCTAGAAAATACAGCACTGAAGGGGAGAGAAAAGAAGGTAAAGCTGCACAAAAACGACTTTCTCGTCAAAAAGAAACCACTGAGCAGAGAAAGAAATGTACCGCCAGTGCTTTCCTTCATTGCACTCTACTTTAAGCAAGCAAGCAAGTAGAAGGGGAAAACCCCGTGGGGCAGTAAGCAAAGGGGAGTCCTCGCCGCCTGCCCTGGATAATTCAGTTTGAATTGACAGACACCTTTGCAGAAATCATTTTAATTACAATTTATAATATCTAGAACAGCGGTCATTTCCTATGACCGCCGGGTTTTCTACTAATTTATATGCGTTTAAGTAATGATTAGTACTTTTTGCAGTTTTCTGTCCGAATCTACGTTAATAACTTCAATATCGGCACATTTTAGACGCCGTTTCCCAGTCTCAAATTAATTCCCTTTTTAGTAAAAACAATAAAGCCAATATTGCATTACATCTATATTTGGCTATTAACGATTTTATAATTTGGTCTGGCTGTTTTGCTAAAACATTTCCAGAAGAAAATCAGCCAATACAATCATTAATTAAACAGATGGGAGCAAAAACATTGCTCTGGTAAATCAAAATTTTCCTAGGACGTAAATTATTGATTAATACTGGTAAAATAATAAAATTACTTACAAAAATGTATTTAAATAACCCACTTGCAAAGTTACACTATCAAATTAATTACCATGTT
Source organism: Stegodyphus mimosarum (assembly GCA_000611955.2). Lineage (NCBI taxonomy): Eukaryota > Metazoa > Arthropoda > Arachnida > Araneae > Eresidae > Stegodyphus > Stegodyphus mimosarum. The sequence continues at coordinate 409,550 of KK122574.1, read as the reverse complement.
TTTTAAACAGTTGATATATATGATAGCTTCTACAAAAACCCTAATCGCCGGTAAAAATTAGAAATTTTTATAGCAACGATTTAAACAAATTATTAAAAAAAAAGGTTTGCGTTTTATTAGTATTATTCTTAAAAGCACAAGTTAAAAACGTCTTCTTCTCTTACTAATTAATAGACTTAAATTCTGTTTCCTGTAAGAAAAAATTGCTCGCTTCTTTTTTCTTATGTTTTGTTTCGTTTATGATATTTATCAAGATTTTAGTAAGAATTATTTGCAATTTAAAATTATCTTTCGTTTCTGTATCAGTATGTATTATTATTTTAGCAGTTAATTTATTTCATTATATATATTTCAGATGTCTAAAGTTGCATTAGATTTAGTAAGTCTAAAGTTGCATTAGATTAAAATTTTATAGTAATCAACTTACTATTCAGGGAAAGCAAATTAACTGTTGTTAAAAAAAAGATTAAAACTTCATGAATAGAATATTTAATTAAAATAGTTTAACAATAATAACGTTTACGGGTTCATTTAAAAATCTGTTGTCTTGTTAACATGTATATGCTGAAATGTGTTAATAGCAATGAACTTAGTGGTAACTTGATTAATTAGTGCAGCTAAATATATTTTGCATCATGACTAATTTTTCAATTATCATGTTAAATTTTTAAATAGGTACTGCATGTTTCAGGGAAAGGATACAAATTATAATTTGAAGGTATTAGACATTTAGTTTTTAGTCGTTATGTTTAATAAGTAACAAATTAAACACTTTTCACGCGTTTTAATTAGAGGATATTATTAAAATTTAACCTAAAAATAGAAAAAATTCTGAATTGATTCTAAAACTTTTGAAATATTTTAGGAACGAGATCAATATGAAACATGACTAATATTGAGATAATTTTCAGTCTTAGTACAAGGTATGCTTTAAAAATTAAGATTATGAATATTAATATAGAAAGTAATACTTAAAGTTTTATTTTGATTATTATTTCAATGAATATAAAAATATGTCTGCTATATCAAATCCAATATTTACAATAAAATCAAATGTAAATCATGAAAAGGGAAATGTACAAGAGATACTTTAAATTATGATGAATAATTGTTATATAATGAGCAATTGAATCTAAAAAGCAGAGCATAATGCAGGGAATATTTAGTATGTTTGTCAGAAGTCCTGATATTCTGGGATAGCCCCACTTTGTGATAAAAGCATTCACAGTTCATAAATAAGGTTTTCGGAATCCATTTGTCGCGTTTTTTCTCTTTCGAAAGAAAATTTGTCAGCTGGAATAAAAAAATCTAACATATACTTCCTGATAATTCCATTCTGATACACACACCACATGACTTACCGATGATTCCATTCTGATGTGTACATATGATTCCATTTTGATGTGTACATTCCACATGACGAAATATTAAAATACAAGCATTTTTTCCTGCATTTCATTTAAACTGATTTCCTCGAATTTCATTATAGATATATTTTTCATTCAATTAATTCAGTTCTCATATCGCGGCAAGTCAAATATACATAAAAACTCAAATTATTTTCATTAAAAATTGAAAGATATAGAAAACGATAAAACACCAAATGCAGATAAAACAGTTTACAGTTTCTATGCAAAAATAAGCAATTTGGCGAGCATGCAAGACGGCAGATTTTTCGGTGCACTAAACTAAAAGTTTCGTTTTGGTCCAACTCTGCAAAACGGCACTGAAGATGCAGAAAAACTCAATTCACTATTCTGCTAAGTTTCAAATGTAAACAGAAGTGGCTACTATGCACTTAAACGATTTTAAATCTTTAATAATTCTACAACTATTGCATAAAGATTAACTGAAGGCATAAAAACTTTAACCTGAAGATAAAACAATATAATTCAAGCATTTTTAAAGCAAAAAATGTTTAATTTACCAACACATAAGAATTGAAAAACTGAGCTCGCCGAGCCGAGTGGGTATGAATATATGCATATATTTATATAATTTTGGAGTGTCCGATTACAACGAAAACGTTAGGTCACAACTACATGTTACAGCAATCCTATATACAAAATTTTAACGTTCTGAGGCTACTTGGTTTTGAGTAATGCGAGATACATATATACATAGATACGTACGTATACAGATGCCACGAAAAAATCTCTTCTGAATCAATTCTAAATCAGTTTTATAATTAATTTGGGAGAAAATAGTCCTTTATTCTGTCCTTACGTCTTTACGTCACGCAAAAACATTGTTAAATTGCATTCGATAGCGGTCAAAATGGTTAATTTCATTGAAATATGAAACCCGGAAATTTTGTGATTGCAATACTTCGTATAAGCAAGTAAAAAAGACATAAATTCTTCATTTCAGATCTTAAATTGAAAAACTTATTTGTCCGAAACGTTTTCACTTTTTGCAAGCTTCTTCCGTCATACGCCTGTCTTTTCTTTTCCATTGGAAATGTTGATTTCCTTGTACTCAATTGTTGGCCTGGCTGCATCTAACATTTCTCATGGTATTTGGCAGTTTATAGTTTTGCGACAATTTTGTTGGACTTTATCCAGCCATCTGGTCAAAACTTCTTCTCGAATCGAGGAATTTTGATGGACTTCCTTCTTTTCTTGAAGTATACTTGTAAGTGAAATATGCTGGTGAACGCGTTTACGACGTTTTCTTTCACGTTAATTAGTGGTAGTCCTTCAATATGTGTGCATTGGTTTCAAGTAGACCCTTAAGTATAGATAATATCCCAAGCAGCACGAGGTTAACCCTGAAATATATAGAAGGAAATGGTGAGTATTAAAGGAATGTTCTCTATTATTCCAAACAAATACTAGAAATACACTGAATATACCAATGTGTATCGGTTTTAGTGTACTAGATATATTCCAGATTCAAAGGATATTCTTTAAGGGTTTTGCGAATACTTCAAAAATTTCGGTTATATACAGAAAGTAGAACCGTGACATGTCAAAAGATTTTCTTTGGGTGTGTACGCAAGCATCCACCACAACTCACTTTTTGTTAAGGCTTAGTATGCTTTTTAAAACATATCACAGATTCATTTTTCAATGTGGATGAATATGCCCATTCAATACAACTGTAAAGTCTAAAATATATTCCTTTCAGTAACTGAAAAGAATATTCCATATTGAAGTATATTTTAAATTCTCTAGAAATGTTTCTAAAAATTTTAAAGAATCTCTCTAATGCTCTCTAAATTTCATCACTCTAAAATTAACCCTTGGCCCATGATTATTAATTAATCCTTATGATTCCGTAAGCCTTTAGCCAATAATAATGTTTACATATAAGGTATTTCTCCCGCTTCTTAGCATACCTTCTTGGTGTAATTGCCAACACACCCGGCGCGTATTCGAGAGATCCCTGATTTGAGCCCCGGGGAGGGCATTGTTAATTTTTCATCTCTCCTGCTATAAAAAATACCTAATGTCTCTACAAACATTGCAAACGGAAACCTAAATTACGCAATAATAATGAAGTCGAATCAAAACTATATCATTAAGAAAATATTCCCACTGTTATACAAGCATCTCTTCTACACTTCTCTGTTTCGCCAGCTAGTTATTTCCGCATTTCTTGGTTACTACTAAAGTGTGGAAAGTAGTGAATTTTGTTAGAGAATGGGCATATCTGTTGCATTGTCTTGGCTGTGTATGTCTGTGTCAGTTATCATGCGTCTAGGTCATCGCATCAAAAGTTTATTACATTATATATATATATATATATATGCGTGTGTGTGTTTAACCAAATGACCAAAAGATAATTAAAATAATTAAATCAATAAAGGTGGTACACTGACCAATAGGAAGAATACAAATTTTATTCTTAACATCTTAAAATCATATGTTTTGTTTGCTCTAAAAGTAATATTCTACCTCCTTTCTACATATGTCTGTCCATTCTTTAATGCAAAATATTTATACATGCCCTAATAGACATACATAATTATTAAGAATTGCCTCACTATGTGATTATTTTATATCACTGATGCTTAAATTCCCAAGCAACATCTCAATCAGTTTTCGCAGAATTGAGCTGTACCCACAAAAATAAATTCTGAAGATCGAGCAGCATATATTTTTCTCTTGTATTAAAATTTGACTCTATTTTTATTCTTCTTTTCAATCTCAGGTCACAAATTTGTGCTCTTTTTGCAAGTCCGAGATTTCATGATAAATCTGGAGGCACACCCTTAAGGAACAAGAAAATCGATTTCTTCTCAGCGAGTTTCTCGTATATTCATTAGAAAAACTCCAAGTGAATGTAAATCATGCAACCCACAATGGCGATTGATCACGCGTGGTAGTGCCGTAGTCGGCACTTTTAAAGAAAGTAACAAAGGATCTAACATAACGCATTCTACTTCATATTCATTGTACGCTGCTGAAATAACCGATTTTGAATATATTTCAGATATACGTCAGCAACACAGTCTTTATGATATGCAAAGTAAAAGCCTGAGCAATGCATTGCAATTTTGTTGACAGTTTCAACCACGTTACTTCAGCAGTTTTAGATCAGCAACCAGTCTCTTGTAACATTCAAATAAAGCTAACCTTTAAAAATATAAGTAGAATTGGAAGGATACTTGACGTCTATTCGAAAATTAGCTTTCTGCTAAGAGATTTTCATCATTCGCGAATTTGAAACACTTAGGAAAAAAATTGAGTTAAGAAAATTAGTCTTTCTTTTTCAGGATTTTCAAAATTCGCCTTAATGCAACTCATATAAAACTTGATTTTTTTTCATATTAAAAGATAGGAGACTTTTTTTAGTCTTTCACATATAATAAGAACATATTTTTAATATCATACTATAATATACTTAATTATGCAGCAAACAAATTTTACATTCTTAATGTTCAGAGATATCCCAAGATTTCCATTTGCGCTCCCAAAATGTATTATTAAACATTCTTTAAAGTCCTAAAAATTGATTTTATTATTTATTTGATGTTTATGGGAAAACATACGATAATTCACTGATATTGGAGGAGGTGCTTTTGTGGAAAATTCTGCAAATAATAAAAATGATTCTTACCTTAATCATAGAGAAAAAGTACAAAAAACAAAACTGTAGTTATAAATCTTCACTTCGCTTTTTGGTACAAATTTTAATTACAGACAACTAATAAGAATCATTTATTGTTTATTGTAGATATTTTACCTACGATACTAGAAACATGTTTTTCATGATTATAATATAAGTTTATAAACCGACTAACTGTCCTGTAGTTCTGCTGATGAAAAAAACATTGATAGATCCTTCGTAGGAAAAAACTCTTAATGCATTTTAAAATTCAGAATTAATTCAAAATATGTGGTGCTTCCTTCTACAGACAAAATTTGAATGGGTTAATCATTCATTAATGACAGTTTTCTCGTCTAGTTTTCATCGCTATGGATAACGTGACTGTCATTTCCTGTAAAAAAATTGTGGCGACTATTGACTGAGCTCTGAAATACAATAACTCAATTAAATGACATTCTGAAAAAACTTCGATGCCACATTAAACTTTATTAACAGACAAAATATTACGTATAAAGCTTTTAGAAAGAATTTGACATTAGATATAACAATGCACTAAACAGGTAACATATAAGTTTAAAGGCTTTAGGTCACATGATTTCCTGTCTGTTTGTAACCTTGCGCATTTCTGAAAGTCCTTTTTAATAATTTTATAAAACTCTATGACCTTTTTCTACGACTTCAGTTTTAAGTATTTGGAGTCTTAGAAGCACATGATTTCAGAAACTTTCAAAAATTCCCAGCTACATTACATTCCAGTGAGATGCATGTCTATTAAAATGTTTTGATGTAAGTTTTTATTAATTTTGCTTTCTTCTAACTATACGCTAACGCTCTGGAGCTTTCTAGAAAATAGCATTTTCCTTTCGAAAATTGATCTGTAAATGCTGCAAGAAGAGTGTTATAAAAGATATTTTGATAATTAAGTTCTGACTGTTGTTTTAATAACTTTTGCATTTTTTACATTATGATGAATTTCCTAATTTTCTCAAATTCTTTTGTAGTTTCTAAACGTCTGCACTTTATTTAGCCATGTGTTAAAATGTTGAATGATGTCGGGGAATTAATTTTCATCTGGAAATTCATATCTGAGTGTTGGAGGAACTATCGGTGTTAAGAAGTATTATATTTTCGGCAATTACTAGGATTTCTTGCTGGTGAAAGTAAGCATTCATGATATGAGCCTATATTTTTATCTAACTGTTTCACTGACATTTTAAGTATGAAAATTAAAATATTTTGCAGCAATGCTTATAATATTTTATTCTTGGAATATATAAACAGTAAAACTATCTTTTAAACATAATTTAGGCAGAGTTATCGCAACTAAAAATCTTTCCCGCAACTATGCTTACATTCAACGAGAAGTAGGTATGCGTCTCATGATACATGATAGATTTCTTAGTGTCCAAGGCCCATTGCAATGAAGAAAAATTTTTGTACAATGTTTTTGAAACCATGTTTTAACCTTCTCTGTTGCTTATTTTAGAAAGATGCTGTTTCACAAAGATGTATATTTAGTTTGAGTTAACTGTGAGTTATTAGAATCTATTCTGCAGGGAACAGGATTCGAAGAAACGTTTTTTTACTCAATCACATTCTGCTTGACAGCTAGAATTTTATCGGCAGGGCTACACAGATAGAAAGTGTTGGACTCTTCTCTCTTTATTTTCGACGCTACACTTCTCCATTTAAATTTCTTTCATTACTCTCACATTGTTTTTAGCATTCTCTGTATTCTCATTAGTGACGCTTTTTTCGTTCACTGTTTTCTCTTGATGCACTGGAAAAAGAATGATTTTTGTTCCTCTTACAGCTTTAAATAGTGAGTAGTATCGTATATTCAAAGCTAAAATTCAGTCTTAGGCCAGTTGCGTTATTTCTTAATTTTTGAATTAAATTGCAAGTCTAGCCGGAGCCTCAAATAAGACGAGGTCTGATATTATATTTTTTTATTTAACTATTTATCCTGAATTTAACAATGTATTAAATCTTTATTTATGTCTTTACATTTTATCTAATTTAAATATAAATTTAATTATTTAAGTATTTAAATTGTTAATTATTTTCTAAATTATTTCATTAATTTATTTTTCCCTTCTTCCTGACGGCTTTCCATAGAGCTCCGACAATTGTGATTTTAGAAATTAAGCTCTGGTTATAGCACCATTCTTATAGATTCAGGGAGTGCTGATGAGGGAAGACGCATGGATCCTCCAAGAAAACAAAAGGAGACTGCTTCCTTCACACGTCTGTATGAGTCCCAGCGTGTAAACAGAGGCAAGAAATAATTCCCCAGTTAAGTAGCGGACCGTAAGCGGACTTTGTACTTTTTCTCTATGATTAAGGTAAGAATCATTTTTATTATTTGCAGAATTCTCCACAAAAGCACCTCCTCCAATATCAGTGAATTATCGTATGTTTTCCCATAAACGTCAAATAAATAATAAAATCAATTTTTAGGACTTTAAAGAATGTTTAATAATACATTTTGGGAGCGCAAATGGAAATCTTGGGATATCTCTGAACATTAAGAATGTAAAATTTGTTTGCTGCATAATTAAGTATATTATAGTATGATATTAAAAATATGTTCTTATTATATGTGAAAGACTAAAAAAAGTCTCCTATCTTTATTACGCTTATGATGTAACTAAAGCGGAACTTCAACCGAAACGTTAACGTAACAAATTCGGGACTTGAATTCTAAGTTTCGAAAACTGGAACCTGATAAGCTTCCATATTGGATAACTGAGCACTTTTCCTTCTACTTCTTTCAGCGTTAAAACGCTGGGTGGCTGCAATTTTCCTATAGCAACAGCATCAAAAATGTAATTGTTCTTAAATAGGTAGAAATAGAGTACCAAGTAAACTGTAGCTGCAAACGTCAATTGAAATAAAGGTGAACATTTAATATACCTTGACTGCCAAGTTTGCTGTTCATAACGGATTCAGCATTCTACGATCTACGCCATCAACACTGCTATGTCGTGTATATATATATATATATATCCTTGCTTTGAAACGTAAAAAAAAATATTCTGATGGTCTATTTATTTAACCTATGATTTAAAAACTACATTTATGTTTTCAGTTACAATATATACTATTCACTGTTATTTAGAATTAAATAAAAAAAGGAGAGAAGATTCTTTTTTCGGAAATTATATCTCATCAGGAAGAGATAATTATGCTTTTATCAGAATAATTCTCTCCGGTGGAGCGTAACTGCGTCCACTTCACCTCTATGATAGCTCAGTTCCATAAATCACAAAATTTAATCGATGTTCCTGAACGAAACTGTATCGATCTCTTTGTCCCCAAATGAGTTCCTTCAGCTAAAGCTCTGCAGTCAGCGCATTTGGTCTGTAACCATAAAAATAAACCAAAAGGGGTATTCTAAACTTATAATGGTTCCTTTTTCTGCATTGAATACACCAAGAGTTGTTACTTCTATAACTAGAGCTTATCACTTAACTGAAAACCAATATCGAATAATCATTGTTCATTCGACAAAAATGTATTTGATATGATAAGGTTATCGAGTGAAGTGTAAGTGGATCAACAAATTGCCTTAAACGCGGTGATGAAAAGCAGCCCTTTGTTAACATTACTTCAACAAGCTATATTTACTGTAATTTGCCAGCATCACAAATGTCATTTGATAAAACAATTCGAAATTTTCTAGTTATTCCCGTCATTATATGTATTTAGCAGATCTCTCACCTTATTAAGTATTTCTCTCGCCTTCTTCTCATGCCTTCGTTGTGTAGTGGTCAGCACGCTCGACGCGTAACCGAAAGGTCCGTGGTTCGATTCCCGGCGAAGGCGTCGCTCGTTTTTCATCTTTCCTGCTTCCGAAATAACCTAATATCTCTACACTGGCGCCCGAACTAAAAGGTGGTGGATGATGATACGTCACCATTACGATCTGGCAATTGGGTCCCCCAAACTCCACTCGTCCTTTAAAAGGGGGCGTATGTAAGGTATTTCTCCCCCTTCTTCGCATGCATTCGAGGCGTAGTGGTGAGCACACTCGACGCGTAACCGAAAGGTCCGTGGTTCGATTCCCGGCGAAGGCGTTGCCCATTTTTCATGTCTCCTGCTTCGAAATAACCTAAAGACTCTACACCCTAACCTTAAGGATTAGTTAAAACCTTTTAGCCATAGTGCCGTATTTCTAAATGATATTTTGATGTTTTTCAGTGCTAATAAAATTATGAACAGAAAATTTGCTGTTTGAGCTACGGATAATCATACAAAAAATTTTTAATTTATACGTTTACTTACAACTCATAAACAACAATATTATTATGTATTTCAGCAGTAAAATTTCTTCTTAAATCTTATACGTGAATATAGTTATGCTGTCCTTATAATATGCATGATTTAAATGCATGGATTTATTTTACATTTTTTTCCGTTTAAGAAATTTCATGAAGCAATAAACTATTGCATCATTATAAAGATATTAACTGCATTAACAGAATTAAACGCAAAATCACAGCAGTTTCAACGAATGATTTATAAAATGTGTATATTCTGAATTAAGGAATTTGCTCTATGTTTGGATTTTTGTATTTTATGTACATTTTAGGATAAAAAAATATTACTATTAAACAAGTAATGTTTATTGCTTATGGGATATCTAAGATGAATATACATAGAATATTACGCCTTTCTGAAGAGGACAGCGTGAAAATTTAATTGTGTATTTGCCGGGACTCGAACCATAAAACTTCCTACAGTTCTATCAGTTTTTAAATGAATGTGCTTATCACTTTACCCAGAAAAATAACGTGCAGGTGGATGGGTAAATTTTTAAGAGAAAGTTAGTTAATATACTTAAAACATATTTACCATTAAGGTGCGTGGTATCAATCCAACAATGTTACGTGAGATAATTTAGAATTATTTTAGTAGTTTAATTTTAGTTAAATATGTATTAATTTATTTCATAGAAGACAATCTTTAATCATTTTCATTTGAATAAAAATAAATTAATAAATTAAAAACTATGCTTCAATCACACTTTTCTCGCATGGTACTCATCTGCTGTCGATTTTAAGGAACTTCTGCGAATTAAGCTCCTTAATTTTTTGTTTTTTAAATTTTTGTACAACGAATTTGAAATTTTTAAATGTAATTTTCCTTTCAATATTTAGCTTTTGCAGCTCAGCCGGTAGTAAATTGGTTCTTCGTACGAAGCTTCTTAAAAGTGCAGAGAATTCTTTGAATTCTTTACACTTTTGTAACTGTGGTGTCCGCAAGTTATTGAGATAACCACTTTTTAGAAAATTATTCAGGAAATTATTTATTAAAATTTTAATGGATATTTTGCTTTGAAATTTGAAACATATAAAATACGAGCATATATATAAAATTAAGAAAACTTTGCATTTAAAAGTCATTATACTATCTTTTTTTAAAATTTTGGACTGCCTCATTTTTGTAATATAAATGGTTATAATGTGCGCAACGTTCTGTTCCGCATCGTTATAAAGTGTGATAACGTATTCATTATAAGGAAGATTTTCCTAACGGAAATATGAAATACAGTAATAACTCAACGTAGGCATCCTCGACTTATGCAAGCCTGAAATTACGCAACTCCTTTATTTTCCTTATTTGTTTTATGCATTTATGCTTGCAATTAATTTGCATTTGAAATTATCGGTAATTCAGAAAATGCTAATAAAAATATTAATCTACAGGGTAGTTCCACTTTGAAATGGTCATAAAATAAAATTTACTGGACCAAATGTTATCAAACTAGGTAATCGTGTATAGGAGGTCATGGAAATTTATTTTACGCGAAACAAAAAATTCAAAAATTCAACACCAAGAGGTAAATGACGCTAAATTCATAATTGTTAAACGAAATAAGACATGTTTTAAAATGTGTTTAATTGTTTCTGAAACGTTTTACAAAGCATGTTCAATGTGGCGACCACCATTTTCCGAAAGCAAGTTAAATCTTATCACTGCACTCTCAACAGCAACTCTGAGGATATTAGACGGAATGTTACGGTCATCGCATCTTTCAATTGTAATGTCTGGTTCCTAAACTTTCAGTGTGACTGCTGAAGTAAGTGCAGGAACCAGACAGCAAAAGGGTTAAAATAACCCTTATTAGATTCCTTAAATTTCACAATGTGTCGGCGTGACTCTGACAAACTACGCCCCGCTCGGGCGGTAACTCAAATAACAAGAATTAAACTTAAAATTCAAAGATATTAACAGAGCAGTAAAATGTTGCGGCATTTTGCGTCCGCAAAATTAAATAATACTTTTAAAGTGCTTATAAGAAATGTGTAAAAGTTAAATGTAAAGAATTCTTTTCAAATCCACCACTCAGGATTCAAAATCTATGTTTATTTCTGTTCTCAAAAACACTAATCGTCTTAGGGAAATACCAATATTTCTGAGAAGGGTTCACTGGAATTACATATTATTTCTAAAAAAAATAATAATTGCGTTTAAATTTTCCGATTATGCTTTTAAATTTGAGTCTTCCAATGACTGGTGTAAAAACGAACCAGTTTCGTTAATATTCCCCCGCTAAATTGGCCACTAGTACCCGAGCGGTAAAGTCGCTAAACACTGGTCAGGCAAAAGAGCTAGTTTATGACATATTCGTGATTATCCTAATGTATAACGTAAATATGCACCAGTTCCTAAGATTGTATTCTACAAAAGCATCCCTCCTCTTAAGAAGGTAGCCATAGCGCGTTTTGGCATAATCCAATAAATTCAAATCCCATAGTGACATATTATGTAACTGACTTTCTTCATAACCAACAAATCGACAACCAAATAATTTATTACATGCTATATATGAAAATGCGAACGACACTTTAAGAATAAACGGAAACAAAGCAAGATATAATTTTCACTAAAACAATATCAGATTAACAAGCATGATAGGAAATAATTTGGTGAGTAACTAAGCAATTTTTACAGAGGTAACCTCTGCTATTAATTTTCTTCCTTTTTCTCAACATTTTTAGACTGCATTTTTCATGAAAAATTATCAGTAAAACATATTGAAAAATTATCCGTAAACTTATAAAAAGATTAATTTATTAATGAACTTTGTTAATTAAGAATGTAAATTTAAAACTCTATTAAGTGTTATAAGATGTATTAATTTTCTTCTCAGTTTCAATTTTTAAATACTTAAGATTGCTTCTTACGTTTTCAACAAAAATTTATGAAGTTCATTAAAAATAGGAAATATAGAAGTAAAAATAGCCCACTATCCTTCCTGCGCTCCCAAATCATTATGCTAATATGCATTTGCAGGTTTTTAAAACCTGAAAAAGTGCATCTCTACGATGTTATCGTTATGCGATGTTTTGTCGGCACTTTATTTTTTACCACAATATTTTCGACGACAATTTTTTTAAACTGCGAAGTTTTTGAACCGCATTATTTTCTACCACGGTATTTTGTACCACGATGTTTTAGAACTGCGCTGTTTTCTCTCTGCTTTATTTTCTTCCACGATGTTTTAGAACTGCGCTGTTTTCTCTTTGCTTTAATTTCTTCCACGATGTTTTGTACCATGACGTTTTCGACTTGCGTTGTTTTCTTTGTCTGCGATGTTTTTGCCGCGATGATTTCGGCTGCAACCGCTGCAAGCACATTGCATGTAACAAGTCCAGCTGTCAATTGTTCTTCAAAGAAAAATGGTCCAATTATGAAACTAGTTGTCATATCACACCAAACACTGACTTTAGGAGAATGCAGTGGAACTCGTTAGATAATACGTGTGATTTGGTTGGCCCAGATCCTGCAGTTATTGGTGTTGACATCAGCATTTAGATAAAAAATGGGTCTCATTTTTCCACAAAATGTTCCACGGCCAATGTTCGTGCACTTCCATCCGTGCAAGGAATTCCAAAGCGAAAGATGCAACAGGATCGTTACCTTCAATTCTTGGGCATGTGTTTCTTTTGTATGGGTAGAACTGCAGCACTTTACGGACAGTTTTGTGCACTGTACACCATGGTGGGTCCATTTGATATGCAGCAGCACGTACCGTGTGTGCTTTCCATTGTTGCTTCCTCCACTGCTAATGCAACACCCTCCTTGGTTTTTCAGAAGCAGGTTCCCACCCAGGTGCAACAGATATCAAACCCGTGGCTTCCCTTTTCCAACATTTTCCTCAAAATCTGCCATGTCATTGGCCCTCGGCGTGTTCCTGTTACTGAACGACAAAGCATGTCGTTTATTGCTATCGCATTCATAATAACATTTCACGAGAAAAGCACGGTCTCGCATGGTTAGAGACATGTCGATTCATAACAATCAGAACTCTGACAAATACACTCATTTTTATCTGAAAAATCAAATAACGAATAAAACGCATTTACACAGATCATTTGCTTCTTCCTGCCTAAGCCAATTACAAGCCATTGAGGTTTTACATAACCCCACAAACAGTTTCATTTTAGAAACGACTAAAAACGTTTTAAACCGATATGTTCAAGTCTTAGGGCCGAATTTAGGCTTCAAAAATCACAAATTAGCGATCTGCAAGAAAACGGTTTCCGGAATGCGCACACTTTTGCAAGTGATTTGAGATCTCGCATTTTCTAATCGCTAATTTATGGCTCCCATGGACGGATTTCTCCGTTACATGGATGGGGCACACGACTTCTATCGCCTTTAACGCCTAAAATTGTAATTTTGTTTAGGCCAATGCTCTCTCTCCGACTTTTATAGCTTTCAACCGGTCGCGAGATATTTTTAGTATTTTCGGCTTCTGAAGATTTCTGGAAAGCAAGAAAAAAAAAAGTGTGTAATTACAGTTACAGCTAACATAGTGGTCAAGTACATGCATTCAGTTTCGTTACAAATTACCGAGATATCCAATTTTACGTGCCCTGTATCATTCTTCCGTCATAGCTTTCTCTTAACATTTATCACGCGTTGCATCGTAAAGGGAAATACAACAATTTTAATTATAATCCTACTAAAATTACCTATCTAAATGCAAAATTCGCAACAATGTATATGAAAACTAAATTATTTATTACGTACCTTATGTAAATCTAAATTACATGATCTTTGTCGGCTCCCTTTATCGCGTAACTTCCGGCTATTATTCTACTAACACAAATTAACGAAATTATGCATTCATTTAATTTTTACTTAAATTCAAATTTCAAAAGCTACTTTTATGGATTTAAGTCAAAACATTATGCAATTAAATAGTCACTAGTAGTCACAAAATACGCATAACCTGTAAAATAAAAAAGCTAGAACACATACGTTTATATACGGGTATATAAATCAAAATTGTATTAAGTTTGTGTTTTAGGAAATGTCTTTTTAAAAACCCTTTCCAAACTATTCAAAGAATACTCGACTGTTCACATTGTATTGTAAAATAAAACAATTTATGAAGAATGTCCGCCTAGATTTCCATTTAATCTACATTTTGGTCTTCGTACTGAGATTAAACCACTAGAATCTGTTGGAATCTTCAGATTATTTACAGTCTGCAGGTAAGCAGGTAAAAGTGCATGAGACACGAGAAACTTCACTACTAAATAGAATACGTATTGCCCCAATACACTAAACAGCTAGAGTATGGAAAACTTGAATTGACTATATGCTATTTCTAAGTAACACTGGAGTTATAAATCGGAGTTGTTGCTTTTAAACATAAGAGGATAATATTATAAAATTAGGCAAAGTTGCATAAATAACACATACTGTTTAGTATACTCATTAAAATATTGGAATAATTATTATAAGAATGATCAATATAAATAAACTTGGTGGTGTTATGCATTCTAATGTCGTTCGATCTGCAGCTGTTTCAAATGCTGTGTAATATTCACGTAATATTTAAAAGCGCGAAAAAAGGGCTATGCAAGATCTAAATCTTCTGTCAGTGATGAATGACGCAATAAAATAAAGCTAATTGGTATAAGCAATTTTTCTTCCATTCCTGTTACGATTTAAGGATATTAATATTTATTATTACAATTGTTAGTCATGGGTTGAACAGGAGAACATATATCTTTTATTCTTCCGCCAAGTGGAATTTAATATTCAACAATTTGTAACTCAGATAAAAATCATTCATTTTATTGCCTTCATGTAAATAAAAAATCTGATGTATACACCACATGACTTCCTTAAACAGAATATTACATTATACGCTTTTTCCTGCATTTCATTTAACTTATTTCCTCGAATTTCTTTGGAGATATATTTCTCATACAATTAATTCAGTTATCATTTCGCGAAACACATGAAACCTCAAAATATTTTTATTAGAAATTGAAAAATATAAAACATAAATACAGTTAAAAGAATTCAAAGATTAATTTTTGCAGTCAAAATTAGAGTTTCTACACAAATTTTCGCACACACACAAGCATTTCGGTCAGTTAACAAGAAGGCAGATTTTTATGTGCACAAAACTGAACGTTTACTTACTTTTGGTGCCACTCTGTAAAAAGACACTGATGGAGTAGAAACTAACTTAATTTGTTGTGGACTTTATGCTGAGTCAATATTTGGGATATTTTAATAAATTAAATGATAATTCCAGAGTGGATTAAGCATAATTTAATTCTTCATAATAAAAGAATGCGTTATCTTCGCTGATGCGAATCTAAGTTTCACTAGACTGGCAAAAAGTCCACTATTCCTTTTAGTTTCAAATGTAGACAAATATGTCTGGTATGGTAAAAAAAAATTAGACTTAGCCGCACTTAAAACAACTTTTAAATTCTTGATAATTTCAAAACTATTGTGTGAAAGTTAACTAAAGGCATAAAAACCTTAACCGAAAAATAAGAACGACATAATTTAATCATTTTTAAAGCAAAAAATACACAATTTACCAACATATAAGAATAAAAAATACTGAGCCTAAGGAACCGAGTAAGAGAGTTACATATATATACTTTTGATGCAGCCGATTACTACCAAGAGGTGAGGTGCACAGCTACATGCTATAGCAGTCATTTACACATAATTTCAAAGTTCTGATTCTGCTTGTTTTTGAGTTATGCAAGATCCATACATACGTACATACGTACTTACGTGCAAACGCTACGAAAAAATCTCTTCTGAATCCATTTTGAATTAGTTTTATAATTTGTTTTTGGAAAAATAGTCCTTTATTCTGTCCTTAAGTACAGATGTCACCCAAAAACATCGTTTAATCGCATTCGATAGCGGTCAAAATAATATTTTCGTTGAAATATGGTACCGGAATTTTTCGTGATTATAATAGTTTCTTTACTTCGTACAAGGAAGTTAAAAGATGTGAATTTTCATTCTCAGTCAGACCTAAATTCCGACAGGCATGAAGTTTCATTTTCAGTCAGGCCTAAAATTAAAGTATCTCACTTAAATCTATTTTCTAATCCCCCCATCATGTGGAATTTAATATTCAGCAATTTGTAACTCAAACAAAAATCATCGATTATGTTGCTTTCATGTAAAGAAAAAAGACATGAACTTTCATTTTAAGCCAGGCCTAAAATTACTCGGCTAATCATATTTACAAATAATTGGCATGCTTTCAGTGCGCATTCGTATGTGCTCTTGCATATCCCCAATACCAGTCTGAAGTTCACTGGCTGCCCTTTTGAAACAGCACCATTAACAAGAAATTTCACATGTCATTTTTCATAGACACCCAACTCCAAAACAGACAGTAAATCTTCACCCAACCCTCAACTTCTATAACGAAAATTATGGCCACATAGTTATTCTAAATCTAGAATCAGACTGAAAGAAGACCTTCGGGAAGACGTATTTTAATTCATTCCGCTTAAGCAAGTCGCGCAAATCACAAATGGCCAAGTTTAATTAAGATCCGAAACCCGGACAACTTCCTTTGACCACTACCAATTTAGCGGCATTGGTAATTAATTAGCAGTTTACCTACAATTGATATATTTTTTATAAAATTATTTGTTCATGTTAAAATTTCTTTCTTGAAATGTATTAAAACATTTTAAAAAGTGAATAGGACAAATTTAATTTTGCGCATAATGACGGAGACTCATTGCTGTTGTGCAGAATGAAGAAAAAATAGAACATGGAACAAATTTATATTTTAAAACTTAAGTATTTCTCTTTTCGGCTCCAGTTAAACAAAATGAATGTTTCGACATTACATGACCCATTAGGGGCCAAGTAATGAAGAATCTTTCGTCGACGAGGCATAAGTACAGATTGAGTTAACGTTTACCACTAGCAGATAACCACCGATAACCATACACGCCTCGCTACAGCCGTCTATTTATTCGGATCCATCAGCCGTTCAGAGGGCGCTGCTCAGCATACGCATGCGTTACGGATTTGCAATTCTAATCATTTGCATATCATGCGCTACTTTGCATTTCCTGAAAATTTCAACTCACTCGCGTAAGTCCTTCATGGTGTTGCAATTTTCACAAACGTGAGTGTATTATGCATCTTTGATGCATGGTGCCCAATGATGTACAATCACATGCTTTGTAATAAAAAATTATAGTGCTTATAAAAATTGAGATGGCATTATTTTATTTCGATTAAATCACTTCATTCATAAGTATTATATGAATAAATTATTTCCCTGTTACAAAAAAATGCAGTTTAATGCAGCTTTTTGTTGTTAAATAATATGTGACAAAAGTCTTTGGTATTACAAAGATTATGCTTTTATATATCTATTTATCCAAATTTAATGCATTTTATCATTTTGCATACCACGAAGGCACGCTGTAAAGGAAGGAGAACAGTTTTTATAACACTATACGTCGTACTGAAAAGAGTAAATTAAAAATTATTCTTCCAGATGATAAAATGTATTATTTGACTTATACGTTTCAGATTACGAAAACTACCACTAGAAACAATTTAAATTAATTTTTGCAATATTTCAAATGACAAGTTATCGAAGATCTTAATACTTTTAGATTATAGTATTTAATGTAGCAAATATTTCTTTCGATCTTTTTTAGCTACATTAAGAACTTCGAAAAAGGTGCCATCCCAAAGTGCAGTCTCCCTTCAATGATACGCTTTACTTAGCATTGTAATAATGCTTTGCAGTTATGTTTTAAAATACTTTTTTTTCATTTGTAATTAGATGCTTCTGGCTCAAAATTTAATTTTTGTTTACATGAACATTTAAGCTGACAAAAATTATTTTGTATTAAAAATAATCTTTCCCGGAAGTGGTTTCATGACAGAGGGAACAAAAATAAAATAAATTTTCAAAGAACGCTGATACTGTATACCGTATTAGATAATATCCTGTTTTTTTATTATATATTATTATGTTTGAAAGAATAATTATTTGCTCAAAGTTATACAGAATTGTTACCAAGTTTCTTTTACATAAACAATTTCAAATAAAAAAATGAGAAATTCGAGTCTTAAATTCAGTCTTATTTTAACAGAAATTTCAGTCTGCTTTCACTTTATGTTATAGTGTCTCCAAAAGTTATTAAAATTCTTTCACTATTTTTAATGCAGATCTGGCATCTGCGTGTTGTGTATCACAAAACAGCGCGCAATTTTTAATGCAGTAAAAGCTTCCATTCCACTAACTGGATTCGCATTGGAAGCGGCAAAACCTTCTAACACAAACCAGAAACTAAAAACTTTGTTTGTAACGGTGAAATATAATAATTATTATAAGGGCTTCATTATGCGGTCAATGTCATGACAATATAATTATTAACTATAACATCATATGCGTTGACATTGTGACCCATTGAGATATATATTTCAAGACAGCGGATTTTCAAAGTCCACGTACACCGGTTCATGCATCCGTTGTGTCAAGTTCTGCCTATTTTTCAATTATGATGTTTTATATCACACGTATTACTACTCGTTAATATATTTATATCAATTTCTCCCCCCCCCATACTTTAATATTATCCACATCATTCAGAATTTCTAATTTTTTTCCTACTTTGCATTTTTACGATCCAATTTTTTTAATAAAGGAATTCACTTCTGAAAGAATAAAAAAGAATACCGTTTATTATAACATATGTGTCCGAATAAAC